>JADGIL010002468.1:645-13036 GCA_020352625.1 Cactoblastis cactorum
AAAAAAGAAAAAGGACTTAAAAAAATAGTAACAACAAAATGGTTCCTGCCTAAAGGAGCATCAAACTTAGCTTATAAGCTCAGTTTTATGCTTAAGTACCATAGCGCTGATTTTCAGCTGGTGCTAAAAAAAAATATTTAAAAAAAAGGTAGGTGTATTCCAATTTAACGTAACATTTTGACTCTTATTTTCAATTCCTACCAAGAAAGAGGTTAATAGCTGTAATAAAACAAATCAGTCTAAGTGGAAGATATATTAATTAATTATTTTTCAATCGTTTCTAATAATTAAAATACACTAGTGCCAATTGAATGCAGTAAATCTTAAGGCCTGAAGTGGTATGAGCCAGCTGCATGCTTTTTTAGCCTGCAGCATGAATGGACCGGCTCGTTCGGGGCCCTACCACACTCCCGCAGAAGACTGACGCCTAAATGGCGGCTATCAGCTGCCATGCTCCATCCGTTAAGTGGGAGAGCCGAAGGGCCAACTTCTATTTTAAAAGAAGTTGCTTTTTAAAGGCCGGCAACACTTCTGTAACCTCGCGGGTGTTGCAGTTGTCTATGGGCGGCGGTGATCACTTAAAATCACGTGACCAACCTGCTCGTTTGCCTCCCTCTTACATAATAAAATACAAAATATTAAGCGTTAACCACTTTAACATCAAAATGCAAATAATTTTGATTGATGCCTTTTTCTGGTAAATTCATTGTTTTTGTAATCTCCGCCTTTTGACTTTCATCGTGTTCTTCTTTAGATTATGTTTTAATATAGCTGTAAGTAGATGAAAATAAAAATATTTCAACTCATATCGCTACACAGTTAAGTAGAAAGAGGTTTTTTGTAATATTTTTCTTATTAAACAAAATAAGTCAGAGCAAATCATTTCCGTTCAGCACAGTTTAGTGGAACCTAACCCTAGGGATTTTCACGACAAGGCAATAAAATAAACCGTGAATGTTCGGTCATATGAGGTCCGGAACTATTAGTGGGTATTTATGATCGTTTTCATAGTTCACACTAAAAGTGAGGAGTGAAAGTTAGGAACTGTAAGCCATCTTAAAAGCAGCTGGTTACACCAAGTAATTTTTTTTTTAAATGCAATAATTTAGTTAATTTGCAAACAGAATGATAAGAATCATAATCATCAAAATCGCGCGATAAATTATAACCTAAATGTACCTATTTGCAACTTTTCAAAGATTTGCATAATGAAAGAGTTCTTTCTTGGTCGAGTGGTTAAGTCTTGTGACCTGGTAGCTGTGGGTTCGAAGCCAACTGGGCAAATTTTCACAATTTTTGTGATTAATTTGCTTTTAATCAAGTTTAATGCACATTTAAATTTTTTTGGTTCTGAGATTTCATGATTAGTGAGAGCGTCATTCAGTGACCTTTCGCTTTTATGTACAACTACAGTATCACGTCTTTATTCCTTACGGGGTAAACAGAGTCAAGAGTTGCGAGACTCGAAGCTTACACTCAAAATCAAAACTTCAAAACGAACACTTAGCAGAATGATAGCCTATTTTTAATCTTGACTTTAGTGCGTTTGACTACAGTCCTGCCTGATGGGAAGCAAAGATGAAATCAACTCAAGTAATGCCTATTCACTCTTGCCTTGAAATATTTCCATATTGAATGAATTCGGGAACAACGACGAAGGAAGGGAATTCCATTCCATTCCACATTTGGCTTATTGGTGCTGTAATTATACATAATGACGACGCCTGAATGGCGGCTATCAGCCATCAGGCTCCGTCCGGTAAGTGAGAGTCGGAGGCCCAACTTTCCCGCAATCCCCATTTGGGAAGGGTGAGCATTCAAAAGGCCGGCAACGCTTTTGTGACCCTGCGGGTGTTGCAGTTGTCTATGGGCGGCGGTGATCACTAAACATCACGTGATCCGCCTGCTCGTTTACTTCCCTCTTACTAAAAAAAAATACGCAAATAGCAGTGGCAAAATTAAAAATGTTAGGAACCACTGTCTATATAAAGTGGAAGACAAAAACTTAGTTTGACGGTAATACCATTAATAATATAATAATTTCAAAAACCGAGAGTTGGCTTCATTTATAACGGCATTGTTCAAGTTGAACTGCGTTAATGATTTATAAGGTAAACGAAAACATGTTTTTAACCCCCGACGCATAAAGAGGGGTGTTATTCGTTTATTATGTGTAACTGACAACCTTTCATTTTTTTTTACCTATAATTTTTTTGATGAGGAAGTAAGTTATATATGAGGCATCATTTAATTCGTCATGACAGTGCGAGTGACACTGGGTACATAAAAAATATAAAAAATGCAAAATGGCGACTTTATGACGTCATAAAGTGAGGATGAAAAAAATTTCCCCTCCAAACCCATCGAGTGGGGTATCAAAATGAATGCACTTCAATGGCGATCCTAAATATATACATATCTTGCTGTTTTTATTAGACTTTTCATACTAAAAAGTCTAAAATAAAAATAATTATTTAAAAGAAAAACAAATACCCGAAAGCAAATGCTAATGACTGACTAAAAAGGGGAAACCAAGCTTTACAATTTAGTTAAATCGTATGCAATACACAATGTATATATATTTTAAATAATTGCAGGCGGGACAAATTGGTAGATACAACGATGTCTCATAGATTTGTTTGTCCCGCCTTAAATAAAATATTTTTTTTTTTGGATATATTTGTTTTAAATTTCTTTTATTTGTAGATTTTATCAAAGTTATTATATTAAAAAAAGTAATAATATATTTTTTGTTGATTGATTTTCTGCTGTATTTTTCAAAGACTTAATTATTTTTAAGAATGATTTAATTTTACCTTTGAAAAATTATTTCGTGTTAAGATCAAACAGTTTTACGAGTAAATTAGTTTTTATACTGACAAAAAACATAAAAAAATAATTAGTTTTTCCTTCTAAAAATGAAAGCTTGTGTGATTTTTTAAAAGCTGCTTTCCGTCGTCCGTTATTCTAGTCCATAATGATATCTCAAAGGGATTCAGTGTTGCATATGTTTATGTATATTATGACCCTTTTTTATATTCGAAGAAGTCAAACGAGCAGGCGAGTCACGTGATGTTAAGTGATCACCGCCACCCATAGACTGCAACACCCGCGGGGTCACAGAAGCGTTGCGGGTCTATAAAAAAACCCCGCCCTCCGTTGGGCCTCCGCTCCGGTTCTCCCACTCACGGAGCATGGCGGCTGATAGCCGCCATAAAGGCGTCGGTCTTCTATGGGAGTGTGGTACTTCCCCGGACGAGCCGGTCCATTCATGCTGCAGGCTAAAAAAGCATGCAGCTGGCTCATACAACTACGACCCTACTAAAGAGATCGAATATTCTGAGCCAAATCAGGGCATTTTTAGATGTAAGGGTAAGGGACGGCGACAGGACCCCTCAAAGATTTTTCTATATAAGTCTTCCAACGCCCGTTTACAACTGAGTTTCTAAATCAAATATAATGTTTACAGCAATTTTCTCGAATTACAAAGGCCCTCCTAGAGCTTCCCTCTGGCGGGTTTCCTTTTGAATTGAAAATATGGTTACCTATTTATTTTTCCTTTTATTTGTTACTAGCTGTTGCCTGCGACTTCGTCCGCGTAAACTTCGAATTGAATGTATAATGTATGTGAAATAAATCAATATTCAAATCATATTAATATCTGAAATATTTACTTACATGCAAGTGATGAATAAAATAATTTTGGTATAGTATATCATAAAGCAATTCTTTGTGGTAGGTACATAAAGTAAACTCAAAGAATTTCTTTTCCTGTATAAGTCCTCATGTACACATGTACATGTAACTCATGGCATGTATTTATTTGAAGAGACATTAATAATTTCAAGATATTACATAAAATGAGCCGGTGTTTATTACTAAATAAAAAGCTCTCGTGCCACGCGATAAGTCTCAATTTCAAATGAATTTTATTTGACAGTAGGCCTTCTGTACTCACTATTATTCCGCCCAGGTCAAGCGGTTCCCGCCGCCATTTTGATGGAAATATTACCCGCTATCAATCGACGTTAATGGCCGATCTTGTTGAGATCGCTCGCTATATGATTTATGAAGTGGTCATCCTTTGTACAAATATTTTCCTAAGAGGCGCAGAATTTGTGTTGTACTTTCAAGTGCATCTTTCAATAAAATTTGTGATTTATTTAGTAGTCTATATTGATTTGTACTAATGAATTAACGTGAAAAAAAAAACCAGTAGCAGTCGNNATGAAATTTTTTATGTTTTATTTATATACTATTATCATTAGCATGTCGGTGACGCGAACCGAGGATTTTACCCTCTACCAAAACGCTCAACGCGCCTAAAGAAGTTTTCACTTCAAAAATTATCAATATAAGGTGAACAGATACAGAATCGCGTCTTTACCCCTTAAGGGGTAGACAGAGCCAAGAGTCGCAAGACTAGAAAGTCATTAGCTATATCGTGGACTTAATGGTGGAATGGAGGTTCTGAAATTTTGACCGGTTGCTAGGAAACATCGCCTATGAAAATTCTTGTTCCAAGCCCTTTCTATTGACTGACTTTTAAAATCTGAGCAGGAAAAGTTGCAGCTGAGACATTCTACGTTTTAATTTCTAAAAAATTTTAAAATACGGTTGATAATAAATACATTATGATGTTAACGTTGTCGCTCATTTTTAGTGCTTTTAAACTAGGAAAAATAATGACCATAAGCGTTGCTTTAGAAGGAATTTTGGGATTAAGATTAAATTGATTTTGGCTGGGTATCTAACATACTTATTGTACTGTTTTTTATGAATGTAATAAAAAAAAATTACGTGAGATTAATAATTCATGTATAAACAATGATATAGAAACAGGTATCACAGGGACCTTTCAATCTACAATTCGCATTACCCATTCGACCATACCATTACACAAATGTATATGTATCTAACAAATAAATTGGTTAGGAATATTTACTCGTAACTGTACGTACACATCATAAAACCCATTCAAAGCTTCCTGATCTGTTTGTAGAATTGAAATTGAACCTTTATCCTCACAAAATTGAATTTAACGCCACCAAAATCCTACGCGTACGTTAACTAGAAAAGATGCAAAGATCTAAAAAGGATATAGGTTTCTTAAGTAAGCAAAAAAGGAAATTATTTTTATTTCGAATATATCTTTCGAACATCACAGATTTTTTAACACTATCTATATACAACTTTTTCTTTATAAGCAAAAGAAACTTTTTGGTTTTTGGTTATCGTGCCTGACCGCTATTCAGGAGGTCCGCGTTTGAGACCCCATCGGTTCATGTTTGAATATTATCTTTTTCTGATTGACCTACATAGGTCTTGGATATTTATGTATGTATATACATACATAAACATGCAAGACAAGTATATTTGTTATAATAAAGAATTAAATTAAAACTAAAAAAAGAAACCAACACAATATAACAAAACACACCTTAAACTTACCCCTCTTTTTGCGTCTCTATTTAAGAAAGCAGTTGATTTTTTTATTTTAGTGTCAAACGTATTATTTGCAGATGCCGTCGAGTGAAGCAGTTTTCCTAAAGGACTTCTAATCGGCACTTATGAAGCGGAAAATATGTGTGACCCCGCCTTTTACCTGTGACGACGACATGGAAGAGCTCAATGTGGTAAGGTTATTTTTAATTCCCGCATAAAACGCAAAAATCAATTATGTAACTAAGCTAGACGTTTAAGTGTGCTAGTGGTCCATGTTAGTAATTTAGGGAGATGAGAACGTAGGTTAAGAATAAAAAAACTAAAAGGAAACAAAATACATGGATGTATTCAACAATTTAATTACTCCAGAGGACCATTCATATAATTAACAATAATTATATGAATCATCCTCAAAGATCATTATATCTTCGCTATTGTTAATAAAACCTTTAATTATTGTTTCTGCGTACAAAAGCTTGTGTAAAAATTCATATTTTACCAATTGCGCAGAAAGTTAAAATGAAAATCGGCAATTAAAATTTATATATTTTACAATTGAGTAGTCCAAAAAATTTATACACAAAATGAAAATAATAAGTGAAAATATTGAAACGTATTTGAATAAGATATATCATAAAACCAATCGAAGACATGGACATTAGTACATATAAAGAATAACTTAAAGCCCGCATTTTGACTAGATAATACAATTCTTTTTTACTGTCATCTGTTTTTAACATTCAAAAGGTGGCGTTAACCTTAACTTTATAGAGTCAATCATTTAAGTCGGCTACTGTGTTGTCATCATCGATACGTGTAGACTCCACCGTAGAATCTACTTTCATTAGTTTCTTAGATGAAAATTTCGCTACTGAAGGCTCCCTACTTGATTCTTGTATCCTAGTCCTATGCATCATTATAAAATCACTATAAGCTGTCAAAGCATTCCTTCTTTCCTTCCCTTCAGCTAGTGTTGTTTCCCAGGAGAAAGGAACCTTATAGGGATTGTCTTTAACTGTCGCATATGCAGTTTGTTTCAAATAATCGTAGTCCTCCATATATTCTTTTTTCAATAATTCCTTGTTATCTGCCAGCAGACTCTTTTTGACTTTAGCTGTTTTTTTAATAGCTTCAGGAAAAAGAATTGCAACAGTATCATTGAAAATGGTATTCTGATTCTTCATTATTTCAAGCATTCTTCTTTCTTTCTCGAGTCTTTGGGCCTCTAGCTCCCTTAACGGTTTCTCATGCTCAATTAGTTCTGCCCTGTTTATTCTTTTTTTGACAGCAATTGTTCTTTCAATTAATTTTTGTATTATCATTTGCCATTTTTCTTCAGGCCCAATAACTTTCAATTTTTCAAGCCTTCTCGCCTCTGCTTCCTGTTCTAATCTTTTTTCTTCCTCTTCTCTCTGTCTGCGTTTCTGTTCTTCTTTTTCAGCAAGTAATGCACCTTCCTTTCTTTTCATTTCTATTAATATTTGGGGATTATTTTTCATCCATTCATCTTGCCATGTTAAAAATGACTGCATGACGTTCAACTCTCTGTTAATCATACTTTCCAAACGAATTTTGTATATGGGATTTTCAAGCATGAATATGTGTGGATCCAAAAACATTTTGAACGACCCGTTGGCGTCACTTACACCAATAATATTTTTCTCTAATGGCAACGTATGAAGACTTACTCCAGTGAGCATTGTTCCCGAAAGTGTTTGTACGGAAATTGGTTTATCACTTCTCAGCAACAAATCCCAAGTTTCGAGACTTCCCTCTGCCGTAGAAATAAATAATACACTTGGTTTATACAATGACCAAGCTGCATCTGTCAAACAATATGGACGTTGTTTCCATATTAGTGGTCGACCTGTTAGTTTGTCAGACCATATCGCAAAAATCTTTCCACCGACTGTTACTGTTAATTGATTGAGAAATGGATTTCTTTTAGTGCACGATAAAATACCGTCGTGTATGGAACAACTGTATATAATATTTACATATTCAGAATTAACAACTTCACCAGTATTGAACTCGTGACCTTCATATTCTATTTTTCTCATTTCGCCATGTTGTGAGCCACAGTATATAAAATGATTCATTTCATTCTCTGTTTGAGGAAGAATTTCACAAGAAAAATATTTTCTTCCAGAACCTGAGTTTCGTGGTTCATATTTATATTTTATTGGTGGACGGTCTATCCCAAAAGTTTGTAGATTCAATATTTGTGGTTGTCCTGCAACACCTAAGATCATTTTATAACAAGGTTGCAAAATACGATCAAGTATTTTAAATGGTGAAACATCCACTAACAGCCCTGAAGGTCTTTTTAGAACACGCTTAGATTTCTTTACCTTCTTTCCTTCAAAGAGCGTAACATTTTCAACTGATAAGTTCCAAATTAAAATGGTTCCATCTTCAGAACCTGTCAAAAACATAGTTGACTTCTTTTTATTTGGTGCCATAGTCAATTTTCCCGTTGGACTTATAACAAAATTTGGAGAAAGCCACTCCAAAGCAGTTACGGCTCCATAATGACTTGTTATTAAGTTGCTTAATACAGTTGCCTGAACAACAGCGTTATCTTGAACTGATTTCATCCAGCCCATATGAGCATTCATAGCGATGCGGTATTTTTCTCTTTTTTCGCTTAATACTTCAATCTTTTCAACATTTTCTAATTTATTTGTTAGGTCCCATATTACAATTTGCCCATTTATACAACCACCAACCAATACATTTTCATTGAAAGGACAAAATGAAAGTACCTTCACTTCACGAGGTGATTCTAAGTAGAGTTTAGGCATTAAACTGTCAATGTGACTCCAAATCATTACTGGATTTAAACCATATACAGCTCTTTGGATTGGATCAGGGCGTGAACTTAACGTTTTCATGACTGTTGGTGAGCCATCAGCATACGAAATCGCTACTATTCCTGACCACATAGGATGAAAAACTGCCGTGGATACATATTTATCTTTAGCTCTAACGTCAGTAAAGCAAACATATTCTTCAAATGTCATAGAATCATAAGTATCGACAGACTTTGTTGTTACTAAATTGGGATAGTCGTTACAATAAATATCCATAACAGTATTTAGTTCCACAATCGAGTTCACTTCACTACTTATTGAAGACATGAAATTGTTGATCTTTTTTATATACGATGGTCGGCGCATACGTTGCAAGGCAGCTTTATAAGCTTGTAGTCCAACATCATCTGTAGGTTCTTTTGTTTCCTCCTCTTCCTCGTCATCTGACCCCTTTTCTTCAGCATTTTCATCGCCACCGTCTCCTGTATCACCACCGCCGCCTTGATCTGTGTCACCTCCTCCTTCAGTTTCTTCTACCTTTCCTAAAGCATCAGCAATAGACTGTGTCCACATGTTTTGAGGATATTTTAGAACTGTTTGAGCTGGTCTGGATACTAAGAATGGTGCAGCTTGTACAGCAGTATCCACACGACAACGAAATACATTATTAAATTTTTGTCTGTATGGCGTCAATTCAATGTAACCATCCCGGCAAACGTTTGTGTCTCTTACTTTCAATGCAGGCGGGTGTGTGGCTCTCGGATATTTGGCTCTTATCTCCATCTCCATCAAAGGTCTTGTATTGACTGGTAAAAGCTCTGTTATTTCTTTTTCACTTCCTAAGCTTTTCCATGGTCGAGGTTTCTTTTGAACTTTCTTTTCTAATTTTTTCTCTTGCCGTCTTATAAATCTATCGGACTGTTGCTTACAGTGATCTCTAGCTTCTAAAGTGCAGCATACATAAAATTCATCTACGTCTTTAGATTCATCTGCAATGTAACCTATAAGTATTTCGTCATCTGGGTACTCTTCAAGTTGTTGTTTTATACAGAAAAATTCAGATAACTCTCCTCCTACCTCGATAGTTTCCATTATCTTAGCTTTACTCACGGTTTTCCATGGATACTGAGAGCTAACATGTGATCCGATGACCATTTCTATCTGTATCTGAGTTTCCTCGCCTATTGCTATGGTGTACACACCGTCCACATCATATTTTGGTATAAATCTTTTTCTTCGTGGTTGGGGTTGAGGCGACGACATTTTGGCCTTTACAGTTTTTACTGAAACCAAATAGAAATATTTAGTAATATATATTATTTACTATGGTTCTCAATAACAAACACAATCTCTATTGTTATAAATGTCAAGTCAGCCGATCTTGACGGAACGTCAAAGCTTAGTGTTGTAAAAATATAATATGACCAAAAAGTATTTATGGGTAAAAAAAAATAATGGACCTACGATCTACTAATCAAGTCGGGTATATTGTTTTTTCTTGTATATTATTAAAAATAACATGTTATTAAAAGGAAAACAAGCCTTACCTATTCTAAACAAGCATTCGGCTAAAGGCTTTGCCAGGAAGGCACAGCCTATAGCCGAATTGATGGTCCAGTTCTAGGTTCGATTCCCAACTATACATAGTTTTCTCTTTTTTGTGTTTAGAAAAACTAAGCACTATTTTTTCATAGTTTATTTTTAAATATAAAAATATAGCATTAAATGTACGCTGATTAGTTTATTTCATATAGATTCTGATGTCATAAAAATACTGAACGGAACTCGCTCGCCCAGGTCCTCTTATCTAAACAGTACAGTACAATACAATACAATAGTACAATATTTCGGTATTGTTTAAATTATTCAGTCATATTATATTGCTCATATTATACATTATAACAGCTCAATTACTTTATTCATTAATTTCATAAATAATTGTCCAATTTCTGTCTGTAAAATACGAATTCACGAATAATCAAAAGTCTAACAAGCAATAAAATTGTACCTAGATTACTCTGCTAATTGCGAATAAGCGATTAGTATAATATGAAACAAGATGTTAAATCGTAATCAACGTTAAATTTGAATAGCGATCGAAACCAATTAGCCGCTAATGGAGTTATGCTCGAAGCTATAACTAAATCATGATAATCAAAATATAAAGTATACTATTCTGTGGATGAATATATGATTGATAATTTAAAATATTATACAGAAATTTATTGACTAAATTAGTTATAAGCTATATTTTATTTCTATGAAAGAGGGAGGCAAACGAGCAGGTGGGTCACGAGATGTTAAGTAATTACCCCCGCCCATAGACAATTTCAACAACTGCGGGGTTACAGAAGCGTTGCCGGCCTATTAAAAAACTTCCGCCCTCCCCATTTGGGTAGCGGAGAAGTTGGGCCTTCGGCTCTCCTACTCACCGGACGGAGCATGGCGGCTGATAGCCGTCATTCAGGCATCGGTCTTCTGTGGGAGTGTGGTAGTTCTTTTCTTGAAGGTTTCGATGTCGTATTATAAAGTCAATCAAAAGAGTGAGGTTGAAACGGAAATTCTCATAGGCGACGGGCTAGCAGCCTGTCACCATTTCTGAAACTTTATTTTACCAGTAAGCCCACCATTTTGGCCGTGGCCTTCGAATCTCGCGACTCTTGGCTCTGTCTACTCCGCAAAAGATAAAGACGTGATACTGTATCTGTATAAAGATAATTATAGTTATTTTGTAGGTATAAGAGTACTTTTGGTATGTATAATTAATAAGAAATAAGATAATATGAAAATTATCAAACATACCTAAACCCAACAATGACGGTCTTTTTTGGTCTGTTTTGACTTCTTCCTTTTCTTCTTCCACCTCATCGTAACTAGACTCAGATGAAGAATTACGAAGAATCCTCTCATCTTCTTTTGTTTGTTCATTTTCACTCTCCGTGTCACTGGTTTCAATCATTTGTTTATACAATTTTAATTAAACTTTATTAATTCAACTTTCTTGCCTAAAGGAAAAATAAAAATAGAGAAAATTATTATTTTTGGAGTTGTTTTAGATCGCGGACTAAAGGTATTTTGGACCAATGAAATTTATATTTGTTTTAACTATTATTATTAAGAATATAAATCCAAATTTTCTTGCATTAGACAAGATTTAAATAAAAATATTAGAATGGCTAGCAACCAAAATATGTTGTGCTTACGACGACGCATGCGTATTCTAACGCTACGATAACAACTGATACTTCCTGGTACTGAAAGGTGTCGGAAAACATGGGGTTTGGTTTTCAATCCCACTGGAATTTTTTCGATTAAAAATACGCTAAGTGCTATTCCAGGTCGTAAACTACCCGTGTAACAAATTTTATTAAAATGTGTCTGGGAGTTCTCGAGTAAATAGGTTGTATTTGTAACAAAATCGAGTTTGTTTTATATATTAGAATTTTTTTTATGGCAGAGGGAGGCAAACGAGCAGGCGGGTTGCGTGATGTTAAGTAATCACCACCGCCCATAGACACCTGCAACACCCGGGATCACAAGAGCGTTGCCGGCCTTTAAAATTACACCAAAATAATTATATATCACGCTTATCTTTGTAACTGTTAAAATTAAAAAATGTCTCAAGGAAGGCAGTAAATTATTATACATTATTATAACTTTCAAAAATTCATAAATTTCTACAAAATTTATCGATACTGCAAGCCATAAAAGAGTCTATCAGACCAGAAAATAATGAATCTGAAAATGAAGTCTACAAATATTTAAATCTAAATATTTTATTTCCACTACCATAAAACTTCTAAATTATAGTTTTTCCCTTAGTTCTTATCTCGCTCTCTCCTATAAAAATAAATTGTCCCATCAAATCGTCTATGAAATGCTAGAGTCATGTAGAAACGGATATGAAACTTGTGAGTCATTCGTTTTTGTGTCGCAAATCAATAAGATATGTATTTCTTAAAGTCATTTATTTATATTTACAATTTGAATTAGATCTTGAAATGAAACAAATTTAACGGATTTTATCGCGGTTTCCAGACACAGTGAGCGCATATTGTGTGAATCGGAACGACACCTAAATAATTTTCAGAACAGAAGGTAGCTTGTAATAACCCACACTTGTGACGCTTAGA
>JADGIL010002478.1:1005-32716 GCA_020352625.1 Cactoblastis cactorum
CCTTCCTCTGACATAAATAAAAGATAACAAGAAGTATGGTACCCTCAGATTTGAGGCTGGCGATGGCTACAGTGAGCTGGCGGCTAGCGTCCAACCTCTCCGCTCGGCACTCCTCCTCGCTGCACACCCATCTGCCTTCCTCGCAAACGCATGTCGTACATCCGGTGCATTGGTTTTCTGATACAGTATACCAGTATCACGTCTTTATTCCTTACGGGGTAGTCGTCAAGAGTTGCGTGACTCGAAGGCCACACTTAATAGAATGGTTGGCTTATTAGTGGAATGACGATTCAGAAACAGTGACAGCCTGCTAGCCCATCGCCTATGAGAATTCCTGTTTCAAGCCCTTTCCCTTGATTGACTGTTACAATCTGCGCGGGAGGAGTAGCAGCTGACACATTCTACGTTTATCTTTCCAGTTTTCCGTTCAACATTTTAAGCGCTCGAATAAGAAGAAGAAACATTTACTCCGAATGGAAACATACAGAAAAAAAAATTGACAAAACTGAGTTTTAGTACGTAAAAATATTAAATTAAACTCTACGAATTTAGAAATGTGTTCGTTCGAAGAGATGTAAATATAAGGTAGATAAAATTAAAACTTTTAATCCTGAAATTAACTAGTTAAAATAATTAACATTACCTTTATGACAATCTGTGTATGTCGATATCATAGGTATACACGATAGAGTTTCGTATTCTTGAGCTGAAATAAATATAAAAAAAGTCTTAGAATTTTTAATTTTTCTAATCGGACCAATAGTTAATGAGAACAGCGCTTTCAACCAAACAAACAAAACAACTCTTGGGCTGTACATTATTATACATTTAAAATCTCTTAAGTTTACGCGAATATTAGAAATTGAAATGAAACAAATTTAACGGATTTTATCGCGGTTTAATCACTACACACAAAGGAATTTATACTGTTTTAAGATTTTAGATTGATTTCTTTATGTGTAATTATTTATTGAGCTCCGACGTTTCGGATACTTTTCAGCATCCATCTTCACGGAAGACTCACACGGGATTTAAAATCTATTACCTATAATATATTGAAAAGGAAGATTTTGTTTGTTTCAACGCGATAATCTTATTTTATTTAGAGGGAGGCAAACGAGCAGGCGGGTCACGTGATGTTAGGTGATCACCGCCGCCCATAGACACCTGCATCACCTAGGCGGTCATAGAAGGAGTATTAGGTACTACTGTTAAAATTTCATAAATTCTTTCACAGTTAGACAATCCATTTAATAAGGGGAGGCTATAGGCTACTTTTTATCCAGCCCAAGAAATCTCGGAGCGGTCGCTTATTGAGTTTAGACAGACAATAACTTACTGAAACACACTGTTCCCATATACTCTATGGATGTTAGAAGGTCTAGAAAAACTTATCTTGACCAAATAAAGGCCGTTTTTAGAAAAGGGCAGGTCAGAAATACCCTTAACCAACGAGCTTGCATGAAAAGATCATGTAGTCTCTGCTTACGGAAATGCTGTCTATGGGAAAATGGCGTGATCATATTATGTATAGCTAGCTTTTGCCCCCGGTTTCGTTCACGTAGAATTTGGTCTGCGATTTAGAACTATTCAAGATAAACAATCCTACGGTACATCACCTTTGTGTAATTCTCAGAGAGTAGATTTTTCCCAACTTTATTGACATCTATCGTTATATTACGGCCAAAATTAGATAACATCATACAAATTGCAGCCTGCATGTTATTCTGATGTACAACTTACATACATATATCACTGCGAAGTTTCATCAAAATCCGTCAAATAGATTTTTCGTTATAAATATATATACATGTACCCATCCAACCATCCATACATACATTCTCACAAACTTACGCATTTATAATATTAGAAGGAAGTAGGATAGTAGGTAGTAGGATAGTAGGTAGTAGGATAGTAGGAAGTAGGATAGTAGGAAGTAGGATAGTAGGAAGTAGAAAGTAGGATAGTAGTAAGTAGAATAGTAGGAAGTAGGAAGTAGGATAGTAGGAAGTAGGATAGTAGGATAGTAGGATAGTAGCAAGTAAGAAGGATGTAAAAACTCACTGCTGATATCAATGAAGTCGTAAAGCATCTTGTCCACCTTTATCTGCAGCTCGTTGTCCGGGTCAACGTCCTCGTTTTCTTCCAGGTTCATCTGCAGCTCAGACGTGGCCATGTAGTACTGGCACCTGGAATTGTATTGTACACGAGTTTAATTTACTAAGTGAAGTGAGTGTATTGTATAATTAAAATGTAACTTACTACTTTCTTTTGTAAGAGGGAAGCAAACGAGCAGGCGGGTCACGTGATGTTAAGTGATCACCGCCGCCCATAGATAACTGCAACACCCGCGGGATCACAGAAGTATTGCCAGCCTATAAAAACCCCTGTCCTCCCCAGTTGGGCTTCCGGCTCTCCCACTTACAGGACAGAGCATGGTGACTGATAGCCGCCATTCAGGCGTCGGTCTTCTGTGGGAGTGTGGTACTGCCCCGGACGAGCCGGCCCATTCATGCTGCAGGCTAAAAAAGCATGCAGCAGGTTCATACTACTACTCTATAGAATCAGTTAAAACTGTAATGATAGGGTAAGTAAATGAATAAATAAATAAATGAAAATAATAATATATATATTACTTGGCTTCGGAGAGGGGCACGCAGTCGTGACCGAAGCAGACTCTGCACTCCTCTTCGGAATGTCTCCTAAATATCGACATCGGCTTCGTGTAATAGAAGCCTTTTGATTCGTGCGTAGGAACCGCTGGAAAAGAATTAGTTCATCCCTTGAGAGTTAGTATATTTTAATGTTTACAAAAATGGATGTCCAGGACACATTATTGTTTTTTTAGTTTGACTTTATTAACAACTAGCTAAAGCCCGCGACGACCTATGGATAGCCTCTTGCTCGGTTACAATAAATTATATCCCTCGGGAACCGTATATTTTTCCGGGATAAAAAGAAGCCTATCTTTTAATCTAGGTCATAGTCCATCGCTGTGCCAAATTTCATCTAGATCTATTCGGTAGTTTTTGTGTGATGCGCGTACAAACATACAGACAGAAACACAAACATTCTAAAACAATCTTTTTTGGCATCTATTGGTCCTATAAATACCCCTGTATATGATTTTCTTAAATATCTCCCATGTACAGACATAGCTCAGTTACAATTTTATTATATGTACAAATTTTATTTTTATTATTTTTATATAGAACAAATTGAGTTAGCCCCAAACAAGGTTCAAGACTTGTCTTATGGGATACTAACTCAACAATGCTGTATTTAATAATTAATAAATATGTATATAGAAAAACATCTAAATCCCAGGTCAATCAGAAAAATACCATTTTCCATTATGACCTGACCTTGCTGTTTTGCTTGCTGCTCGCGTTGCTATTTTATCCACTTAAATTATTGTTATGAGCGCAAAACTCCGCTCACGCTTCCGCCAATAGCTGGTGGTTTTATTTGCGGGTTGCTGTGATTGGCGAAGATACTTGCGCGCTATGTAATTTGATTTATATGCAGGTGCGTTTTATGATTAAGCGTTTAAGCGTTATAATAGCGTAATTATAGCATATAAGCGTTATATGATTATGGTTTTTGCGCGTAGCAGCATATTTATTTAGTTTTTTCATAGCTAGAAATCTTGAATAGAGGTGACCGTACCTGCCCCTAAAAACTACTACCTAATAGTTGAAGACTGATAACAGTAGACAAGAAAAAAATAATAGATACAGAGCTAGAAACCTGTTCTTATTACTTATCTTTCAACAATATCCGACGTGCTAAACATGGATAAATTTCTTATACGTGATAATCTCGTGACTAGATTCTATCTACCCCGTAAAAGGAAAACCGTGATATCTTCTTAAGCTTTGTAAGTTGTTTTTCATTAATCAAAACCAACGATTATTCGTCGTTATTCAAATTTATCGAATCGCAAGAGCAATGCGCGGTTTGTTTTGGCAAATAGTTCAGGAGAAACAATACTCACCGGACGCGCAGAGAGCGAACAAACAAACAGACAAACGCCACATACCGGCAGCGACTGTTCCGCGCTCGCGAGCCGCACGACGTGTTTTGGAAAAACCAACGCAGGGACGGATTGGGAATACTTTTTATTTTCTTTTTATTTACAGCTACTAGCTTTTGCCCGCGGCTTCATTCGGGGGGATAGAAAGAGACAAAAAGTAGTCTATGCCACTTTCCAGCCCTACAATTGGGGAGGGCGTGGGCTTTTTAAAGGCCGGCAACGCTTGTGTGACTCCGCGGGTGTTGCAGTAGTCTATGGGCGGCGATGATCGTTTGCCTCCCTTTTACATAAAAATAAAAACAATTATATACACATAAAAAAGATGCTACTTTTTCACGTGAAAGAAGGACAAACAAACAAACACATTTAGAATAGATTTACCAGTTTCTCTTCCTAAGTTTTCATTTACTAAATAATAACATTGAAAATCTGACTTTATACCAACAAAAACAAAATATAGGTAGTTGCTCCTTCTACCAATATAAAAGTACCTTACAATTTATGTTATATATTATTATTATTTTGACCAAAGTTTTGTCATTTGCATTATTTTAACAATTCTAATGTTAATCCTTGAAGTGAAAAAATGTGAAAAGAGGCTTTCCGAAGTCCGTCCCAGGGGTGTAAACGTGATTTTTCCAATGTTTGTAAACAGTTCTAATGTTCGGCCGGTCTGCCGTCAGTCGTTGCAGCGATGTTGATCGTGTTACTGCTCTACCTTGCGTCCCACGGCTGGGCCAAAGGTTTGTGGCTATCTCTTAAGAATTATCTTGTATATGGTGAGAACC
This sequence comes from Cactoblastis cactorum, assembly GCA_020352625.1. Taxonomy (NCBI): domain Eukaryota; kingdom Metazoa; phylum Arthropoda; class Insecta; order Lepidoptera; family Pyralidae; genus Cactoblastis; species Cactoblastis cactorum. The sequence goes on from JADGIL010002478.1 coordinate 5,830, forward strand.
TAACATAGAAATTCGTAGATACTAACTTTGCTTTTATAACTTTTTGAGCTTTTTTTTATGTCATAGGGAGGCAAATGAGCAAGCTGGTTACGCGATGTTAAATGATCAACGCCGCCCATAGACAACTGCAACACCCGCGGGGCTACAGAAGAGTTGCCGGCCTATAAAACGCCTTCCCCATTTGGGGAGGGCGGGGAAGTTTGACCTCCTGTTCTCCCACTCCCCGGACGGAGCATGGCGCTGATAGCCGCCATTCAGGCGTCGGTCTTCTGTGAAAGTGTGGTACTTCCCCGGACGAGTCGTCCCATCCATGCTGCAGGCTAAAAAAGCATGCAGCAGGCTCATGCAACTACGGTTTTACTGTATCTGTAAATAAGCCCAACATGAGGCCTTCGACACTTGCGACTTTTGGTTCTGTCCACACCCCTATGGAAAAAAAACGTGATTTGTGTATACAATTAGAAAGGAAGAATTTAATGCGTAGTTCACAAAATCAGTATTTCTATCAAAATTACGATGATCATGAACCCAGCTTGATTTTAATTATGTATTTTAACCATTAATTATTTAATTTTATTTATATTTCTCAGTGTTATTGTTCCTTTTTTTTGTTGTTATTATTCTAAATATTTGTCTGCAGCCCTTCAGGCTTTTAGGGACCAATACTGCTGAGTATTGGTCCCTAAAAGTTCTAGTGGTATGGAGCCACTACTAGTAGTGGTATGGTGCCACTACTTGTACAGCTACAGGCTTNNTTAGGCGTTAGGTCAGGTTTTTTTTCGTTACGGAATTTTTACATTCGGTCCCCACGCTCAGAGCCTCCGATAAAAGCTATGCAATAGCTTAAAAATAAAATAAATATTTAAGGGGGCTTCCATACAATAAACCTTTTTTTGCTCGAGATTTATAACAATAACAGATAGACGCTTGATTTGAGCCACTACTTGTAATGGTGTAGAGCCTGCTGTCTGCTTTGTTAGCCTGCAGCATGAATGGGCCGGCTTGTCCGGGGAAGTACCACACACCCACAGAAAACCGATGCCTGAATGGCGGCTGTCAGCCGCCATGCTCCGTCCGGTGAGCGGGAGAGCCGGAGCCCCAACTACAGCTTTTTAGAGGCCGGCAACGCTTTTGTAACACCGCGGGTGTTGCAGTTGTCTATGGGTGGCGGTGATCATTTAATATCACGTGACCCGCCTGCTCGTTTGCCTCCCTCTGGCATAAAAAAAATTACAGAATTACAAATGTATTTATATAAAAATAAAATAAAAAAATAAGGGCTCTCACACAACAAATGTGATTTTTTTTGCTTTATTTTGCCTTATATAGATTAGGGCAAAAAAGAGACGCTTGAAATATTCATGGAACATATGTATTTATAAATTAACTTTAAATATCAAAAATGAAATTAAAATTAAAGAAATATTTAAGGCGGGCTCCCATACAATAAACGTGATTATATTTGTCGTTTTTCTTAGGAAATGGTATGGAACCCTTCGTACGCGAGTCCGACTCGTACTTGGCCGGTTTTTTTCTTTATCTTAGCTATTTCGGTGTTGTTTGTTACTTGTTTCGGGGTAAAATAGTACCTATCGCTACATGGATATTTGATTTGGTTATTAAATAAAAATATATGTAATTTTATTTATTTATTATAGCATAAATCAAAGATTTTCAATATTTAAACCTTTATATATAAGTAAACAAACCTGAGAAATTTAACGCGATTTAAAGTTACCTAGTTAGTTAAAGGACGTAAACTGTCTATTCCATTACAAACTTCCTAACTTTTCGCTTTCCATACAATTTTCATGCATGGTGCTAAAGCTCTGCAAGTCGGCAGAGTGCACTAATTAACTACGAGAGTTACGTTATAGATTGACGTCTATTCAGTTTGTTGTTGAAGGATTTACTTGCCGTGATTTTGTACAACATTAATAATGGTAAGTTATAATACTTACTTGTTGTGGTATAAGCCTGCTGCATGCTCGTTTAGCCTGCAGCATGAATGGGCCGACTCGTCCGGGGCAGTACCACATTCCCACAGAAGACCAACGCCTGAATGGCGGCTATCAGCCGCCATGCTCTGTCCGGTGAGAGGTGTGAGAGCCAGAGGCCCAACTTCCCCGCCTTCCCCATTTTGATATGGCTTTTTTCCTCCCAGTCAGTCAGTCAATCAGTCACTCTTCAGATTATATAAAGCAAAAGCTTAAAATTGGGAATTCTTCTCCTGTTACCATGAGAATTATGTAATAATTTGTATACCTGTGTTACTTTTTAAGGCAAGTTTATGTCTGGACCAAATTTCATCGAAATTTATTATATTTTATTCTTTCTTCGTCGAGTTATAAAAATTTGACATCAATTTGCATTATGTTTACTGAGAGAATCGAGTTATAACTATTTCCACCAAAATGTTAGGTTTGATGATTTGATTTGAGTCTTCCCTTTTAATGTTAAAAAAAATATTTTCGTATTTCACTTACTTAACTAAGTATGTGAGAACTTAGAAATACCTTAACTTTTCTATCTATTAATATCTAATTTTATACGTGAGTTAGGTACGTGATTCTTGTGTATTCTACAAGTATATATACATATGTCTGTACACAATAACAAGCTAGAGAAATTTCTAAAAGCTATCATGCGAACATTTATAACAAGCAAAAGTTTATAACTTGTTAAGAAATATATCGACATTTACTAAGAATACAAAATATATTGCTCTCTATTTAAATGACTGAAATAACTCACGCGTAAAAGGGTCACGTAACAATTTAGTCACAAGTGTTAAGTAAATGATTTATAAGTGATTAAGTAGAATAAATTCGACTTTATTCTTTGCACAAGTAGCCACGCCTCCCGCACCGCGCGTATTCCCCGGTAGAATTTACTAAATTTGCTTTTAAGTAGTTCACGTATAAACGCACTAATTTAGCGAAGTAGGAACAAAACTATTAAATTTAAGTTAAAACACGTGTAAACACCCATCTAAAAATAATTTTATACCACATATCTACGACCACACTGTTGAACGAACTGCCTGTAGCGGTATTTTTGGACCAATACGACATCAGAAAATTGAAGAAAAGAACGTATAAATCCCTCAAAGGCTGGCAACGCTTCTGTGATCTTCCGGGTGTTGCAGGTGTCTATGGGCGGCGGTGATCACTTAACATCACGTGCCCCACATGCTCGTTTGTTTCCCTCTTATATAAAAAATTCAAGTAAGTTACTAATTTATTCAGAGGCTTTCTGCCTTAACGTGTTACGTAATAAGCTAAAGAAAGACTTACATATGTACATATTTCAAACGGAACATTTTTTTGTATGGGAACCCACTAAAATATTTATATTATTTTGATTTTAAGAATTTATTGTTCAAGCAGCATCATAAATAGATCATCGGTTTGATCTTTATTATTTATCTATTATAATTATCATTGACCTTTTTTAGTTTGTGGATGCCGGTAAAGCTATTATCGGAAAAATGATATTAAATTTATGTGGAGTAATTGTGAGGGGTTTTCTAAAAATGCAGGTGAAAATCTTAACCTTAGCGTATTGAAATGTAAAATGATGTTGTTGTCATTATCCCATATTTCTTTCTCACATTAAAAATATTTCACAAACATTTGTTTATTAACTGAGACCTTTCCAATGATTCCTCGGCTATTCTAAACATTTTCCTCAAATAAGTAGAGTTCTATAAGTATAAGTATCTTTAAAAATATTTTCCAAAGTCTCACTCATTATTTCTTAGAATTTTATGTATTTCCAATGTCAGCCATATAATCTCCGGACACACAGAAATCATATGACTTCATGTGATTTGGCTTATAAAACGTCCAGTTTATATATCATACCTAATATTTATGTTGTTTGAGAAGTTACAGATGGACTGGGGTAATTGATGTCATTAATGCGAGCTGCTCAGGCGATAATGCAGGCGACAGACATATAATTTGTACTGGGAATAATTACTTTAATTGATCTTGAATGGCAATTGATATACATATCTTGCCGTATAATTTGCTTCTGAAAGATGCAGGTGCGTTCACATAAATAAATAAATATATAGGGACAAACCATACAGATAGCGCTAGCTAAAATAAGTTCGAGACTTGTGTTATAGTATACTAACTCGAAAACTCACAACATAGTATGTAGTACGTACGTATTGTACTGGTATGAGCCTGCTGCATGCTTTTTTTTTAGCCTGCAGCATGCACGAGCTGGCTCGTCCGGGGAAGTACCACACTCCCACAGAAGACCGACACCTGAATGGCGGCTATCAGCCGCCCTGCTCCGTCCGTGGGAGAGCCGGAGGCCTAACTTCCCAGCCCTCCCATTTGGGGAGGGCTGGGCTGGGGAGGACTTTTAAAGGCAATTCTATGTGTGTGTGTTGGAGTTATATAGAGATGATGTACCGAAGTATTGTTTGTTTTGAATAGTTCTAAATGGCAGATCAAATTCCAAGCGAGCGACGCCGCGGGCTAAAGCTAGTATCACTATATTATCATTGAAGCAGAGCTTTGATCGAGCTTGTTACTAATAACGTCGTCGCTGAAGATCAAAGTGAACTTAGGGAGCTCACTCCAAGCTTCAATGTTACTGACGTTATAATCAACCATCTTATCTAAGTTCCCCGCTGAAATATGTCAAGGGATTTTGCAATATCTGCAAAAGTAACAATGTTTCGATAATTCAAATATTTAAAATAATTTAAAACATTGTAATAAAGTATATAAGGTTTTTTTTATAAAAGAGGGAGGCAAACGAGCAATTCAATTTCCATCATGACCTGACCGGGGCTCGAATCCGCAACCTTCTGAGTAGCGGTCAGATCTGTTAACCGCTAATCGGAGGCCACGAGGTTATTATTTTATAATTTGCAAAATATGTACATAAAATAGAACAGTCATTTGGAAAATGGTTATTAGATACCGTTAGTATCTAATGCTCAAAGATGAACTCCACCGGGATTAGGAATCAAACAAAAACAAAACAAACGGATTTTTCATTTATTTATTAAACAATTTATCACAATAACGCCGCAGGAGCGACGTGTCTCGGCGAAAACTACGACCCATTTAAAACTTCCACCAGATCCTGCGTTTCTCGGAACACAGAACACGAACTTAATTAACTTCTTATTACGATCTCCATTTTCACTAATTGCTCAGTATTATTACGTAGTACCTTTACGTAATTTTGTCGACTCCAATGTTGTGATCTAGTCCCCATTGCAAAATGGTGGTGACGTGGATAACTTTTTTCAAATTGCTTACTAGCGGATGCATAATCATTTAGATTTTTGGACTGCATTTGTCTGTAAACTTTAGTCATGTTTTGTCCAATGTCAGCCGATGGAGCCTCACTACAATATTGTTTGTTAAAATTATAGTTCTACATGTCAGAAAATGAAAAGTATTAATCATTATTATCCTAACCTATTTATAAAATATAAAAATAGAAGCTAAAAAATAGTTATTTAAAACTATAATATTGCCACAGCAATCTATACGTCCAAAGGACTTCTAAGTGTCTTCTAATTGCAAAAAATATATCCATATTTGAGTTTAGTACATTGAAACAATGGCACACTGAAATTTATGTACAATGATTAAACAATAAAATTATATTAAGGCAGTTTGATTACAGTGGTCTGCAATACATTTGTGAATCCGCCACTTTTACAATACTCTGAGTTCCGTGCAGGGTAACTTACCAGCCACTTAATTGTACATTCTTTTAGTGAATTATTGAACACCAGCAAAATTTTCAAAATGTTGTTTAGCGATCCTATAAAACTATTTTTGTTACATACAATTTAAGTCAATATGTATACATGTGATTGATAGTTTTTTATATTTTTTATTTTATTATTATCTTTTTTCCATTTCTTACAGGGGTAAGAAATGGTAAAAAGAGTGAGAGAGCATTTACCAGCAGTAATATCTACATATATACTTATTATATCTGTATATACTTATTATAATTCGTCTTTACTTCATTCGGGAAAATTTTATGTATCATGAACTTAAGAGAGCGAATCAGTTTTTTTTATCCAAGCATACTCCGTCGTCGGCCGCGTCATCACTTACTATCAGGTGAGACTGCAGTCAAATGCTTGACTATTGTCGACACACTAAAATTTTGAAAATTTCGCTAGGATACAAAAGTGGAAACTCGAGTATTGCAGAGTAACATGAAGAATATGAATGAAATGAGACATCAAATAGTGGTACGTGCACGAGAAATTATTTAATGTGCTATTAATATTGTATATCTTAATATTGTATAACTATATCACAACATCATAAGTGCGATGCGTGCAATGCGTGCGGTATGGCTCACGCTGTAACGCTCTCGACATTTCAAACGATTTGAGGTGTCGTATAAACGTTGAGGAAGGGCGCGCCGGGCCCTTCTTGCAGCCAATTGTCGGCAGAGTAGTGGTTGTCCTTCTTCTCTACCACGTGGAAGGTGTACGCGTGCCGACTGGTGGCGGACCGGTTTTGCGCGCTCTTGTGGACCACATTCCCGTGAATTAGAATACAAGTTCCTGGAAGCCAATTTTGGTTTGAAGTTGTTGTGTTTTAGGTATATATGTCAGATAAACACCCTGTACATCCATGCGTTCTGTTTCTTATAACATTTAAATGTATAAAATATAATATAGTAATTTTTTTTGATGATTCACTAGTAAATCTGCCAGACTTTTGGTTAGTTCTCAGTTAATTAAAACAGTTTTCAAATAAGGTTCTAAATAATATTATTAATAAGATAAAGAAAAAATAAAAACACAAAAGTTAGAAGAAGATACAAAGTAGTCGTATCGAATAGAAGTTATTTTTAATTAAATTTATTTTCTCAACGCACCTTCAGTAGCCATATAATAATCGTGACTTTTTAGATTATTAATTGGCAACTACTTTTAAATATTTCTCATACTTTGTATAATTTCAACCTTGTCCAGCCTTGTATATGAATAGCTTATTATTAACTAAAGTTTCTCAATAGGAGTATAGAATTGACAGTAGTTTAAGCCAGCCTTTTCCAAAGTGGGCGATGACGCTCCCTTGTGGGCGTTACAGGCCTAAAGGGGGGTGTAAGAGACCCAGAATAAAATGGGGGCGTTGTGTAATATGTTGGTTTTTTAGTAGGTGAAAAAGTAGGGGCGCTAAAAATAATTTCTCCTCAAAGTGGGCAGTACACAAAATAATTTAAAATTGACATTAAAATAAATGTACTAGCTACATTTTTATTTTTTTTTATTTTAATTTTTTTATGACAGCTGGAGGCAAACGAGCAGGCGGGTCACGTGATGTTAAGTAATTACCGCCGCCCATAGACACCTGCAACACCCGGGGGGTCACAGGAGCGTTGTCGGCCTTCTCAATAACTCTTAATGTTTACCTTTGCTTACTGGAACTGGAGTGAAACTCGACTCGGGGTAAACTGCAGCGGGTCTGTCGTACACCAGGGCAGGCTGGGCGTCTTTCTCCGGGTTCCGGAGCAGGCGACGATGAACCCCGGACTTGTGGGACCCGCGAGCCATCCAGAGACAGCCGTTCTGGATCGTGGCGTCTTCCAGCGCAATCCAGAAGCCTACTGGAGGGATGGGCTCTGTGTAGAGGTAGGTCGCGTCTTGATGAGGAACCACTGGAATGGAAAAATATATTGTTTTCTTTTGATAATAATTTATGACTTTTAGATTTGCTTCCAAAGGTCTCCTTAGAGAAGAATCTTAAAAACTCCTTTAATCGCAGTTTAAATTATTCGAGTCGGAAATGTGGATTACCTCAGTAAAATAATGTAACTGAGGGAGAAAACGTCAATAGATTTAAATTTTAACATTTTTAAGGCTAGGCAAGCGCCTTAACTCGAAGCAAGCGGAGATGCAACAGGAAATTAGATTTCTTTACAGGTTCACTTATCCATCAAAGAACAGTTGCAACAAATTAATATGCAGTCTAATTTCTAAGAACTGAACATGGAACGAAAATTTGTACATCAAGTCGTTTTTAAAATGTTATGTGCATTAGGAATACTTATACTTTTATGGTTCCGTACCCAAAGGGTAAAACGGGAACCCTATTACTAAGACTTCGCTGAACTCTTCGCTGACTCATGAACTGTGATAGTTGGAATTTTCACAGCAAGATATCAATACTAAAAGCCAGGACCAATAAAGATTTAAGGGCGCATAAATAAGAATAATATTTTTGCTTGTTTTTGGTGGACATGAATAACGACAACAGATAGACGCTTGAAATATTTATATGTATTTTTATATAGAAAAAATTTAAAATAAATAATTAAATTAAAATTTAATTACAATAAACGTAATACATTGCATTTAAAAAAATAATTGTAATGAAACTCTCGTGCGCGAGTCCGACACGCACTTGGCTATTTATTTAAACTACATGTCATTCTATTCCGAGAGCATAGAAAAAACATAGAATAGCACAGCTCTTTTATTTTCCACACTTATTGTAAAAATCTATCGAGGGAGTCCACCATATCCTATCAAGTTAGACTCAAGGAGTAAGATTATCGACTCCTTGCGTCTACTTTCCTATTTCACCATCAGGGTAGTTTTTTTTTTATGAAAGAGGGAGGCAAACGAGCAGGCGGGTCACGTGATGTTAAGTAATCACCCCCGCTCATAGACACCTGTCATAGGAGCGTTGCCGGCCTTTAAGGGATTTATACGCTCTTTTCTTGAAGGTTCCGATGTCGTATTGGTCTGGAAATACCGCTGCAGACAATTCGTTCTACAGTGTAATCGTACCTGGTATAAAGTTTCTTTTAAAACGGTGATGGATGGTGTCAGAAGCAATACAAGACTAAGAATAACATGATGTCAAGGAAGTGCACTAACCCTCTCCTCCCAGCCGGGGATTCTTGTAGATGTACATGCTCTGCACGACGGCGGGCTCCTTGAAGCCGAGCTGGTGGCAAACGCTCTTCACGCGGTCGCTGTACGTGTAGCAACGGAAGATGGGGTGCAGCAGGTGCAACGCGTGCCCGACCTGCGTAAACAAGTTCAGCTTATAGTTTTTACTCTTTTTATATCATAAGCTGGTGATCTTGGACAATTACTATTTTAGGAAGTTAGGGTCTAACCGTCTCTGAGCCAAGCAGTGTGCGATTAATGGTTATATAACGAAAACGAAAACTTTCTGTATGATTCTGTACGACTAGGCACAGTTATGCTACAAGTAAAACATATGCTGCCAATCTATACATATAATAAAATTGTAAGTAAGCTTTGTCTGTACATGGGAGATATTTGAGAAACTAATATATAGAAGCTCTTTGTAGGACCTATAGAAGCCAAAACGATGGGGTTTAGAATTTTGTCTGTATGTTTGTACGCGCATCACACAAAACTACCGAATGAAACTGGATGTTTGGCACCGCAATGAACTAAGACCTAAAAAAAACGATAGGCTACATTTTATCCCGGAAAAATGTACGGTTCCCGAGGGATATAATTTATTGTAACCGAGCAAGGGGCTGACAAGATATTACGCACAGTAGTAAATGATAGTAAATGATATCGTAAAATCTTCGCGATCTTCAGCTATTTATAAATATTAATATTGCTTGTGCACCGCGTCGTTTTAGTTCTCCGTGGAAAACAACGTAAATATTCAAACCTGCATAGATATTTACATCTTTAGTTCCCTTCTGCGTCCGCCACGATCATGCCCGAACTAAGCGCGGTCCCTACGACGTGAGTTGGCGCTTGTCTACAAAAGTGGCATCATACGAGTGACTATCGGTATCTGCGCGGCAAAGCACCATGAAGTCTGGCCGCTTGAAATCATCCCCGGAATCCCAGCATTGAAAATATTTTTGACCTCTTTTATTCATGCTTTACAGCAACTATATAAATTCCTGTTTACAAAACTCTGAATTTCTTTTGTAGGCTGAGATCCTAAAGGTCTGTAAAACTATCAAAATTATTAATCATTGCTTTTATTTCCATTTAGACCTTGTTAGGTTATCTGCCTACTGCATAAAATTAGCCTTAGCCTATCGAAATCAAAATTTTATGAGATTCACAAAGAATATCAATTTTATTGAGTTTAGTAACAATTTACATAACAATCGAGTTACGTCAACAAAGATCTGGGAATAATCCACGCCAAAAAGCTTTGACTCGATATTCAGATTCAACACATTATCATACATTATCAACAAAAGCTTTTAAAATGTTTGGATAATCTAAGATTGTCTTTAGAGTTTAGAAACTGTTGCACATAACAATTTATATTTGTACAAAACCGTAGCATACTCATGTTGTCAGTTCACAACATGAGTATGCTATGTCAGTGTGGAATCCCTTCTACATGAAATACACTGTCGAGTTCAGCGCAGATTCCTGCGCACCATGCATATCAAATACTATCGGAAATACCTTGAATATTCTCAACTATTTACCATATATAAATTGTTGACACTAGAATAACGTTAAGTATCTGGATGCTGAAGTATTTTAGAATTTGATACATAAAATAGATTCTATTAAACTGGCGAATAAGTTATATTGTTCCAAGTTCAGCATTGCGCCCGAGGCCCGATCGCGATTGGCTTTTGCGTAGTCAGTGCCGTACTAATTCCGGTCATCGGTCACCTTTTCGTTGAGTATCAAGGTTCAAGGTTAAGGTCACAATAAAATATTTGATGCAAATTAAGATGTATTTTCTATTTTTCCTTATCAATACAGAAAACAAATCATTTCTGTATTATCTGAGCTTGATATAAAATCTATGTAACCTTCCTGTTGAATTATTTTTTTCACGTTTAATTTTCATTATATTTTTCCAATATTATATTTACTGTATGTGAAATTTTGCAACCTCTTATGTTGTTTTTTTTTATACTAATTTATACACTAGCTAAAGCCCACGACTTCCGCGTAGATTTTACGATATTTGCAATACATTATTGCTCGGTTAAAATAAAATATATCCCTCGGGAACCGTACATTTTTCCGGGATATAAAGTAGCGGTGCGGTGCACGCGGTGCGCAAGCAGTATTAATATTTATAAATAGCTGAAGATCGCAACTTCGTCCGCGAAGATTTTACGATATTTGCAATAAATAATCATTAACTTCGTACTACTGTCTTAATATCTTGTCAGCCCCTTGCTCGGTTACAATAAATTATATCCCTCGGGAACCGTACATTTCTCCGGGATAAAATGTAGCCTATCTTTTATCTAGGTCATAGTCCATCGCTGTGCCAAATTTCATCCAGATCTGTTATATGATGTGTAATAGTTTTTATGTGATGCGCGTACAAACATACAGTCAAAAATTCCAAAAACAATAATTTTGGCTTCTATAGGTCCTATAAAGAGCCCCTATATATTTTTATCTTAAATATCTTCCATGTACAGATAAAGCTCAGTTAAAATTTTATTATATGAATAGATAAGCTATGAATAACTTAGTTGAATAGACAGTTACCGTACTTATATGATTGTTTGTTGCTCCTGAATAAAGAAAATAAAGAGCACGATGCATAATGACATTTAGTGCAGCATGCACTAAAAGTTTCTACTTTGAGGAGCGTATTCCAACGCTCCTCAAAGTGGAAATTAGAGTGATATTCTCTTTGAAACGCCAGTCAGGCAAAATTGCTATTTATGAAAGTTAAACACAATAAACCAAAACAAATATTATATTCACGGTTATACAAAGTGTTTGTCAGAGTGCATTTACTCAAAGAACACGGCGCTGCTTTTAGTAGCTACTACCATTTTACTGAGAATGCATTGAAGAAATCCTTTCGCGACTTGCCCAATGCAAGATAAGTATATGATACTTAACTAAACTGGCTTTATGTTCAACAATATTATGCACTATCTAAAGAATGACCATGTTTTTGAAAAGGCCACCTAAACTTAACGAACCTACTACCCTACCCTGTCCTAGAGATATGGAATAAAATATTTGAATCATGCTGTACACAGTGAGCGAGCGCGGATAATTCAAACCGGGGTTCTCATTCAGATTGGGTATTGTTGTCATGCGACGCTGGATGCACTGTACTTACCTACAGACAAGTATAAAAATAGGTCAACAGAACCGATTTTAATACCGCCTTACTTATATGATTATTATATTTTTAAATTGGTCTAATTTGTTTTTATTCTTAATTATGCTTTCGATATAGATTCCAATGTTCGGAAAAACCATAACTGTAACATTGTATACTACCACTGTATTATCCCTCCTTATTGTATTACTTACTTATCTTTTGCATTTACACAAAGCTTATAGTCGCTAATTTCAAAGATCACGCTTAGCTTTTATTTAGAAAATATATTTTGTGTGAAAATTGTCAAATTTTATAGGTACAAGTTGGTGTGCCTTTCCTACCTAAATGGGTAACTTTTACAGTAAAAGTAATAATAAGATACTATTATGAGCGGTAGGGGAGAATGGGGAGCAGGAGTCTTATGAAGATACCCGACACCGGGGATTAGTTTCAGATAATGCTGTTTTTTGTGTTTTGGCCAGAACAAAGACCTTAACAAGTTGCACATGTTGTTATCTATATAATAATAAAGGCATTTAAACAAACTTGAGTTCGCCATTTTAGAAAAAAAATATCACTGAAATTTTGCAGTGATTGTTTTTTTTTTATATTTTAGGGGTTTATAATAAAAACGTCAAACAAATATGTTTGCTTAGAATCAAATATATAACAAACTAATGTGGAAATATTGGTCTGTCAGTCTTATCATTTTACTTTTTAAATCATATTACAATACGCTAAGGTCGCACAGTGTCAACGCCTAGCTAATCAATCCAAATGTGTGACATGATAGCGTACTTAATAATTAATAAATCTACCAACCTTGTTCAAGGCCACGCTGGGGTCCACCTTCAACTTCCCGGAGTCATCCAGGGCGTCTTCCTCGAAGAAATAACTGATCTTGTCGTTGCTCATCAGGAAGTTTTTGTCTCGGAGTTGCTGTTGAAGTAAATTTTAACCTTAATAATGATTGACTTACCATAAATCTACCTCTCAAAAATCTTTGTCTTTTTTTTTTAATTAAAAGTTATAGTTGGTACATTCGTTTCATTATGAGTTTGTTTCATATTTTAGGGAACTGATTGGTAAAATGAAGATAAAATGTCTCAGGTTGCTAGGCATCCGACGCTTTCCCTATTTTAATCCCTTTCCCTTGATTTATCTTTACAATCTGCGTTTTTCTTCAGCTCCCAGACTATCATGCAAGAAAATTTTGATGATAATTAAACAATCTTTTAATTTACCATCGGAACGAGTGCCCTAAATAGTAATTATATAATTAAGTGGTGTACAAATAATTAATATAAAAACTTGTTGAATGCTGGCCAAGGCTCTTAAAAATGGTTTTTAAACGTGCTTTTATTTATTTGAACATTTTAGAGTACATATACGTAGGATTACTGGTTTCCATCCAAACTTTAATCAATTTCCATTCGCCCTTCGCTTCGTTGAATAGCGATATTGCATCAGCGGGGGCAAGTGGTGTTTAACCTAGATTTTAGTCAGCAATCTATTCACAGCCAGTTACTATAGAGATATCAATATTCTCGGAATTTCGCTCGTAATTGAATTGTCTGGTAGAATTTTGCTAACGTGCATCTGAAAATTGGTCCGAGCGAATGAGACAAAGATGAACAAGTAGTATGGACGTCATTTATCGTCATATTATCGTAAAATTATGGCTACTTCATATATCTAGAGAAAAACGACTTGCCTATGAACAGAGTATGAATTGTCATATCTCACAATATGTTTCGGATTTAAAAGCTGCATTAACATAATTGTTAATTTCTTATTACGGAGACTTTTTTTGGGTGTTGTAGTAGAAAATTATATCTTCATCAAATAACTAACAACGTTCAAAGATATACTGTCAGTTATTCTATGAGTTCGTTGTGAAATTTGTCAATGTAATTGGTTCTACACCTGTCAGAATGTATACACCTCCAGGCTAATCAGCGGGGTTCCAACTCTGAGAATTTCAACATGCTATGAACCCAGCTGTATGGCCGTTTTAATTACGAAGGCTGACAGGAGATTGCAAGTCTCGTGCGCAGAGGTGATTGGATGGCCCGCCTCATGACCAATGAGAATATATTGTTTATGCTGTGATTTCAGTTTATTTGCAATATGTATATGGAGAAGAATTTTTATTAATATTTAACGTTAGGGGCATTTTTAATCTCCTGAGAGGCGTCATTTAAAAAAAATGACTACACAATAATTATGTTAAATTAAGTCAGATTTAATTTAACGGAGATAATTATAAGAAAAATATAAATTTATTTCATATTTAGGATAATTTGAGCATCGCTTTAGCGCTAGATATAATCAAGAAAAGAAAGAGTTGGCAATGAAAATACAAAAATATTTACCGATGAGACGAGTAAGAGACGATTTTTTTAACCGCTCTTTTCTTCGTCGTCTGTCCATTTTATCTTATTTCTTATTTAGGTACACCAACAGTGTTTTTATTCACAACATTAGATACATAGTTAGTTCACTTAATCTTGTACAAATATCAGTAATAGGTTTACGGGACATTGATCATCTAATACTTAAGAGCTATCTTCGAGTTTCCTCTTCAGTGTTTGCTGTCCGTTAATACCACGACATCACTACATAGTAAAAAACAAAGTCGCTTCCCTCTGTCTGTCCCTATGTGTGTATGTATGTACGCTTGAATCTTTAAAACTACGCAATGGATTTCAATGGAGGGTTATTTTTAATAGACAGAGTGATTCATGAAGAACGTTTATATGTACATAAAATATGTATGTATAATACATGCAATAGAGTAACACTAACAATTTTAGAAGTTTCTAATGTGATGTCGTATATTAATACATTTTTTGCGCTTACATTGCAAACGCTGGCTGAACCCTACGAGAGAATCTACTACAGTTTGGTCCACATTAAAGAGGTCTACAAAAAAGTCCGCAAAATGGTATATGTCTCTCTTCGGAATAATCTACAATGACCACTTTTTATCCTTTATTTTTTTACTAAAAATATTGACTTATATACGAAACGGTTTTACACAATACAGCATTAATCCATGTATAGAATAATATGGCTTTAATATAAAGAATAATATGGCTCTGTACAGTATATTGTTTAAATACTTGTTTTCTCATATATATTACAGATTTAAAATGCTTAGTAAGCATTCAAAGTCGTTTTCCGCTGTCTGTCCTTATGTATGCTTAGATCTTTATAACTACACAGCGGATTTTTATTTGGTATTTTTTGGTTATTGTCAAGGAAGTTTTTTAAACCCGTTCGATGCCGGGTCGGGTCGCTAGTACTTCATATTTTCCGGTAGCTAACTACAAACAAGTTTTAATTCCTCCCTGATACCGCGTCATAAGCCGAGGGTGTTGTAGGGGAGGAGGGGGGTGCATTTTACTCACACGAGAGTGCTGTTAGTGATCCAGTTATGCCTTTGTCGGGATGAACGTGTTATTATTAAAAGAATTTATAAATTCTTATATAAAATAAAATACTTAAAAAATTAAAATATAAAGTAAGATCAAGTTCAGGTCATATACTTTTTCAAAATCTGCCAAAGAGTCTCTTTCGTTCATTGTCTTGCGAATTTGAATATTTTATTGAAAAACAATATGCTTATATTATGCTGTGCTTTCCACATTGAGTAAACTATATATATAATAGGTAGATGGCGATTTAAGAAATTTATTTTTTCAACAAAATAAATATGTATTTTCGTACATTTTTGAGTACAGGGAGGAACGTGTTTCATTTTTATACCTCTAGTTTCCAATATATCCAATGATATCCTGGATAAAGAGACAATATTCCTGTTTCATTTAGGGGAGCTACCCTGAAACCTACCGCAGCGCCCCTTGCATGATTATATAGATAGTACTATTTAAAACCTGCGCTAAGCTGTTCACAGGGACTATTGTATTGAATATGAAACACGAAAAATAACTGCGAGTAGTTAGTTATAACATATATAAATTATTTCGTTTTCGAAAATTTAGAAAATTCCCGAACAGATTTTTTATAATTCTCTCCTAATACCAAATTAAATCTAAATAGAAGTAGAGTAAACTATACATACATGTTTATTTCCGTAAGTAACATTAAATAATCACACTATAAGTACTTACTTTCATTTTAAATTTTAAGAATTGTTTTATTTACTATTCAGATTCTAAGATTAAAAGAAAATGGTCGATGCAGTAACTGCATAACTGTTTTCCGTGTGTGAATATAATGTAAGTTTAGTAATATCAACTGATCTTATACTAGTACTTACGCACCTATCGAGGTACCAAATAAACCAGAGATTCCCAAAGTCCACTAAAAATAACACGAAAAATAACACTCTTAAGTTTTAAGTTAGCGGACCATTATCTCTATGATCTTAAAAGTAGGTAATTTGACCATGGGGTCTGAGGTAACAGTTCATTTTGAAAGAGGGGTCACTTGTCCAAAATATTTTGGGGATCCCTGAACTAAACAGTTTAGCTGTGATTTCAGCGAATCAAAGTTGAATTGCTGCACAAACGATGTCTGGATCAGAGCTCAGCAAAATGCTCTTCGATTAAAATTTAAAACTAGGAATTAAATGGACAAGTTCGAGGAGTACGATAACTAGTTCCTTAACAACTGACTACTTAAATTATTATCTGAAGCGTCACTGAAGTAATTCTGCTAGCTGGAAATTTTTAATGAAGCCTTTATAAGAAACTAGCTAATGCCCACGACTTCGTCCAACCAATGGATACTATAATATCTTGGTCGGTTGCAATAAATTATATCCCTCGGGAATAGTGCATTTTCCGGGATAAAAAGTAGCCTATCTTTTAATCAAGGTCATAGCTCATCGCTGTACCAAATTTCAGATCCAGATCTGTTCGGTAGTTTTTGTGTGACGCGCTTACAGACAGACATACAAAAATTCTAAAAACAATCGTTTTGGCTACTATAGGTCCCATAAAGAGCCCTTATACTATATGGTTTTCTTAAATATCTCCCATGTACAGACACAGCTCTGTTTCAATTTTATTATACCTCTGTATAGATAATAATACCTTCAACCTTAATGAGATCTCGCAGAAGTTTCTCCAAAGAAAAATCTTAACTTATACTGAAAAATATTTTGTTATTTAATAAGATTAGTTGTGTTCTTTTATGCACAATAGTCAGTCATGATAGCCGTAGTCTCATTTGTTGGTATTATGTGACGCAACGATGCATTCCTTTAAAGCTGTTCTGTTGTCAAGGATAAATCATAGAAAAATTATTCCGACAGTACAGTTTCATCTGTAGGAACCAGTTAGTTAGTAGTTAGTTGTAGAACCTTTAGTTGTAGTATTGTTTGTCCATGACCAGTGTTAATTTATAAAAACGCGAAGAATGTACTCCGCCTTGGGTTTTATTATATTAATTTGTTGACTGATATTTTGGTACCATTACATTTTCTTTTTTCTTTTATAAGTTTTTTTGACTGTACACCTGTACAAAAATATTATCCAAAAAGTAATGGATAATTAAGCCCTTCTGGCATAATAGGGACTAAACAAAAACAGCTAGAGTTTTTTTTCAACAGTGGTCGTTAATTAAGATATAAATGTTTGTTTAATATTGACGTGAAAAAGTACCTGTGAGAGTCTAATTTCTAAATAAATATCTTGATTTTGATATTTATATAATATTGCATTGGTAAATAGTTTAAAAAACAAAAACCCGAAGTAGCAACGGTATTTCATTTATATAATGTAATTGAAATTACATTATATAAATGAAATATTGAATTATTAATTTTATTATTGAAATATTGAATTATAAATATTATTATTGAAATAACCTTCTTACTTTATTAGGAGCTTCTTGCGTCGCGGTGACGACCTATTTTAGCTTTCTACAAGTATGTTAACTGATATTAAACCTTAACTTATTTACATAGTATTTAACTTATATCAATATATTTCCCTCACTTAAAATAATTAACATACCTAGGTATGGATGTACATATACGTATGATCTCGCCTTTTTATCATAGGGCGACCCCTAGACAGAGCAAAGTCTCATTCTTCCACTTACTACGACCCTAACAAACTTTCTTCGCTTTCGAAATCTATAACACAATAAAAAAAACTTTCAGAGCGTGTAGTCACCTGTTTCCCATTCTCCTTTGTGGAGAAGACGGCGCGGTCCTCGTCGTTGGGCAGATTTCGTGTGAGCTCCTCCCCGGCCGCCTTCAACTCGTCGCACTCCGCCGCCCTGAGAAACTCCTCCAACACGACGTAGCCGTCCGCTTCTAACTAGACAATACACACACGCAATAAAATAAATACAAATAAAATAAACATTGGGATAAATTGCACAAATACGTACGACCACACCGTGGAACGAACTGCCTGCAGCGGTATTTCCGAACCAATACGACATCGGAACGTTCAAAATAGGAGCGTATAATTCCCTCAAAGGCCGGCAACGCTTCTGTGACCCCCCGGGTGTTGCAGGTGTCTATGGGTGGCGGTGATCACTAAACATCAAGTGATCCGCCTGCTCGTTAGCTTCTTTCATAAAAAATGATTGAATATTATTACTGCATCAAAATTTCATCAGTGGAAATTTAGAACTTCGATCTGTAGTACGAACAAAGAGAAATAATTGACTCTACCACTAAGTTACTAACGTAGTTTTAAGTTTACTAGTATGAGTCCTAGTTACTTTAATAAATAAATTTTTCATACATTCACTAAGTGCGTTTAAATTCGTATAGGTTTTCCTGTTCGAACTGATTTATTATTCCATAATATTATGCACTTTATAGACCTGTGTAGGGAAACTTGACATGCAGTTGACTGTACCAATTACTAGAGTAGTGGCGCTAGCTGAGGCATAATCCTCTTATTAGTACTAATGCGTATTTATTGCAATAACAATTTTTTTATAATTAAGTGTACTATTCTATAAATGAGTTGATCTATTTTAGTTATATTAGTTTATTTTTTGATTGGCCTGGGTCTTTGATGTTTATTTATATCCGTACTTATTATAAAATATAGTATCATTGAGTTAGTATTTCATAATACAAGTCCGGAACTTAGTTTGGAGCTAGCTCAATTTGTGTGATTTGTCCCTATATTTATATACATAATATTTAAGGCTAGCACTCTATATATTATAACTGAGCGATGAAGAAGACCTTCGACTAGCTGTTAGCCAATATTTTCCTATTTCTTGCATCATCGAAGCTGTACAAGGTTCATGTGAATAAGAAAAGAAAAATATTAAATAACCCTCCTTCTGCCGCAGTCGGGTAAAAAGTTGCAGTCAAACCATATACTTAAGAAGCGATAGAATTTTTGTTCTAAATTGACTGGATTTAAATGTTATTCTCGTATGTGTACATTTGTCCACGCCAGCGCCCCCACACGAATCAGTTATTTCTGGAACGACTATTTGGTGGTCTATTAATGTAGCTTCAAGTAGGTCTGTATTCGTCACCCGAAACCTCGTTGCTGAAGGTCACTTTTATGAAAGAGGGAGGCAAACAAGCAGGCGGGTTACGTGATGTTAGGTGATCACACCTGCAACACCCGGGGGGTCACAGAAGCGTTGCCGGCCTTTGAGGAATTTATACGCCCTTTTCTTAAAGGTTCTGATGCCGTATTGGTCCTGATATATCGCTGCAGGCAGCTTGTTCCACAGTGTGGTAAGTATAATTTTTTTAAAACCGTACCGTGGTTGACCGCCACTCGCCACAACATAATACAAAAAACAGCGGAATGAGACACGAAGCTGGTAACCAATTTGTTGGCATTTTGCCAATGCATTTCCATTTCTCACGCAATAAATTGAATTAAATGAACGTATGCTTGCTCTTTACTGAAACTCCTTATCAGTTAGTTTCTATTATTTACAGTTCTAATGTTGAAAATTATGACTTTTATTATTTAAAATAGCTGCGAAAGTTTCTCATCAGTTTGTGTTTATTTAAAGGTATTTTCTTTTTCATATTCTTCGAAGTATACATGAATTGTATAAGTTTTTACAATCATCTATACTATTTGATTCTGCTAGATTTATTAGGATTTAAATGGTGGATAACTTACATATTATTAATTTCAACTCAACCTGAAACGTCTACTTTTAACTATCGCAAAAATGATATAACTTAGATTGATCAGCAAACTCGTGAAACACGAAAAGAATTTGACTGTAGTATCACCTGGCAGCAGGTAATTATCGCTATGATATGTTCATTTATTTATCACTTTGTCTTAAATACATTGAATAAAGTAGTCATTTAGAAAATTTATAAAAATCATATTTATAATCGGTGGTTTTTGCCAGACAATTTAAATAAATGATCACTATTGAAAATACATATCTGAGTGAATAATTTAAAAATAAAGTTGATACGATACTAAAAATAAAATTTTTCAGTAAATAACATTCTAAGAATACGTTTAAACTGAATCAGAGAATCAGAGTGCAGTAGGTACGACACGGCGACAATCAAATTTAATGTGAAAGGATAAATCTGTAGGGAATAGTACAGAATATAAAAGTTTCCTCAGAGCAATTTTATTCCTATAAAATCTGGTAGTTACTTATTTTAAGCTAAAATATAAGTATAAAAATATAGTTTTTAAAGCAATAAATAAATTTAAAGTAAAATCTTTTAAAAAACTAGCTTTTAGAATGACGTCACTTTGATTTTCAAATTATTCACAGCAAGCCCTTTCGTTTCATATCCATATTGTAGAAGTGCTTTAAAAAATAACTAGTCCGCCGTATTGGATGTTCCGCCATGTTGGCGGAACATCCAATAATAATAATGTGTCAAAATGTAAATTTCTAATGAACATGTTTGTCGTCACAAACATGAGCTGTCGGTATTAATACCGCGATCACAATACTTTTTTTCCAGCATGGTATGACATAACGAAGTCCTTAGTTAAACAACATTTTGTGACTAGAAAGTACAGAAATTATATTTGCGTCGGTCAGTGCAGTGTTTCAAGCGTTTCTGTTAAAAAAATTGTTTTTTTTTTAATTATGAATTACTGCAAAGACGATATAACTTTTTTATTGACTCATTTATTTTAACAGGTGCGCAATTTCATGGTTTCGGTTATTGGTGTAACAGGTGATCATTCGATTATTCCGATATGTAAGTATTCGATCGATCGCTCTTACGATATCGCATGTCATAATATAACCGATTGCAAGATGGCTATGTTCTTTGTCAGTGACACTCAATGTTCTTTTACGATTACATTGCATAATAAATAGTCGTCATTTTTTATACGGCGAGTAGCACTTTATAAAATA
Organism: Cactoblastis cactorum; assembly: GCA_020352625.1. Classification (NCBI taxonomy): domain Eukaryota; kingdom Metazoa; phylum Arthropoda; class Insecta; order Lepidoptera; family Pyralidae; genus Cactoblastis; species Cactoblastis cactorum. The sequence goes on from JADGIL010002478.1 coordinate 27,219, forward strand.
GCGTTTTACGTCTAAAAATAAAGAGAATATATACGGGAAATGGGATCCTCCTCTGTACTCCACACATTGCCTAATTGGCGTCGGGCGGAGCGCCCTCAAACGAAACGTGGAAGTGGTATTATCATTGTAATATACTTATAAGCTTCGTCGATGGATCTTAAGTCCGTATTTTTGTACAAACGAGAATGAAAAATACGAAAAATAAATATATTATGTAACATGTTTCCACTTCAACGATTATAATATACTAGCTAATGCCCGCGACTTCGTCCGACCAATGGATACTATAATATCTTGTCAGTCCCTTGCTCGGTTACAATAAATTATATCCCTCTGGAACCGTACATTTTTCCGAGATAATAAGTAGCTTCTCTTTAAATCTAAATCATAGTCTATCGCTGTGCCCAATTTCATCCTGATTTGTTCGGTAGTTTTTGTGTGATGCGCATACAAACATACAGACTGACTGACAAAAATTCTAAAAACAATCGTTTTGGCTTTTATAGGTTTTATAAAGAACCCCTATATAAGTTTTTCTTAAATATCTCTTATTTACAGACAGAACTCAGTTACAATTTTATTATATGTATAGATAATTAGCAGAGTAGAGAGATCCTTTGAAAGATGAATATCCATGGAAATTGAGCTCGTCTTGACTTGAGCTCAAGTATTCAAGAATTATATTTTTGTCGATATAAAATGATTCAATTTATTATGGATTTTATTTTATGACAGAGGGAGGCAAACGAGAAGGAGGGTCACGTGATGTTAAGTAATCAGCGCCGCCCATACCACCTGCAAAACTCGGGGGGACAAAGGGTTTTAGCGGTGAACGCGCAAACTTGTGTCTTTAGTATTTTTATCAAAGGAAGTGATTGATTGTCAAATTCCCAGCTTCTAGCGGCGTAACCAGTGGCGGCGCAAGGTCTAGAAAAAATGTGGGCAAGATACGTTTCGCGAGGCCCTCTGATGGTGTAGTATTTATTAATAAGATGCACTTAAAATTGACGGAGAATTCTCTTATGTATAAATTTTTACAAATACCTTGTTGTCATGTATTGTTGGATTAAAATAATTTTTTTCGGCTTTGAGTCGTGAGGCCCACTGCACCGGCAGGCTGTGGGCGGTGTAGGACACCGCCTTACGTCGCCTCTGGGTTTTTAATAAGTTAATATATTTAAGTTTGGCTTGGCTGAAGTGCTTTTAGAAAAAAAATAATATCATGCGGTGGACTAGATGAAACGCACGTTGACCATCTGGTGTTAGGTAATTGTGACCTAAGTTATTAATCAAACACAAATGTATGCTGTTTTATACACTTAGCTACCCGCAAATAGGTTTGTTCAGGTCTTTGTGCACTATATAATGTTTTTAATGTACCCTATCTAATACAAAAAATATTTTCAACTTGATTTTGATGCTGTTCTGTAAATAGTTAGAGACCTCCGTGGTGTAACGGTTAACGTAAATTAATTATTTTGTTACGTGTAAAAGTGAGACAAAAAATATGCCGGTGCTAGGTCAAGGCCACTCGTCCTCACGCGAGCTATATTCGCATCACTCGTGTCACGTCACAAGTTCACATCTGCGTGTTTTCAAACAGCTTCCAAATAAAATATAGTTTCCACAACTATTATAAAGCTTTCGTGCATTTGGTGATTTTGACCTATCTTTGTTCTGTGATTCTATTTTGTCTTTATTACCATGAAACTTTGGTCGCTAATGTACAAAAAATCAATACGTATTGGATGTCGAAACGAGATTTCTACTTTTTTCATAAATGAGGAAGAAACTTCGTTTTAATAACCAAGTAAGCAAAATTTTGTCAATATACTTAAGTATCTTGTTCAAGTTGTTGTTGAAGTTACTCGATATTATTCTTTTCTACAAAGAAATAGAAATTAATGAAACCTTTCTCTGGAAGATTCTAGTTGAAACCTTACGCTCAAATATCCAATGAACTTAACTAGAAATAAAGTTAATTAAAAGTGTCTTTTCATTATTTTACTCAAGAGGACTTGTCAAGAGAACTAGTCAGATTATATTTACTTTTTAAATCAAACGTAAAATTTTCACTAAACCACGAATAAAGGGTGTCTGCAAATAAATGAAGCTGTGTTTCCCTTAATTAAAGAGTAACATGGAGTCCTTTAAAGGGCTTACAAAGTTATTTTAAATTTGTAGGTAAGCTACACGCGCGTACATGTGTATTGTATACCCATAGTCAGCACTAACTACTTTCCATCAAATAAATTCTACGATTGTTTGATTATTTTTTAACCGATTTCAAAAACGAGGTAGTTTTTAATTCGTACAGTATATTTTTTATATATGTACATCGATTACGACGACGTTTCTAGTCCGATTTACGTGGTTCGGCCTAGTAGATAGTCTTAATTTTGTTTACTTGGATATAATTTTTTAAAAGAGCATACCGCACTATCCGGTGCGTATTAAAATATGAATATACAATGTACCCACGGCTATGATTACGTCCCGATCCCGTGGGTATTTTGTAAAATTCCGTCTTAGCGTGTATCTACCATCTATAATTAACGTGCAAATGTTGAACCCCCTATGAGTTGTAGTTTCTGGGATTTCGCGACGAGTCATTCAATCATCTTCGGCTTTTATATATAGACATATGTATTAAAATAAAATAACTGATGTTTCATCTAGTTAATAATATTTCCTGGTCAATATATTTGGCGTTACACTGCGAGGGGAAAAGCAAACAAAACACGTGAGCGAGCTGAACTTTAATTAAAGCCCAGCTTTCATTAAAGCTTTGATGACACAAGCTTTATTCATTAAGCTTTCGATAGGGGACATCGAGAAGGAAGCATAGTTTTCGGATCGTATTTCAATTTGGATCTATGCAATGAAAATCTCGCGGCGTGGGTGTACAAAATGCTGTATATTATAGGATGCTTATGAAGTCAAACTAAAATATTACTTTACTACAAAGATAAAATAAATTTAAAGTAATAACTTCTTTAAAATCAAGCTTCTAGAATGACGTCACCTAGCTAACTATGCATTGTCATCCAAACTAAATATGTATACAAAATATGATATTATAGATTTACATCTGTGATTCAATTACTAGATAGTAATGGTTTTATAAATTAGGAAAACGGCTAAATCTACTACTATCTACTCTACTTATAAATAAAGAGGTCATAGTTACAATCGCGACATTATGCTAATAACTTCAGACCGAAGTTGGTTTTGTCGAAATGTCTCGGCGGAAACTCGTAAACATGTCGCAAAAATCTTTAAAGCCCCAGAATGCTGTAAATCACTCGTATCTGAGACGTGTCGATGTAACTTCTAGTTAGATCACGGGCATATTAGTCCATTGCGATACGTCTTCGTATACGTTTCGGATCAAAATAAAATATACAAGGCAAAATTGATTTTATCATCTGTACAATTTTGTCGTAAAGCGAATTTTATAGGCTCTGATTAATAAACTCCTACCTTTCGATCCACCCTACGCTATTTCAGTTATTGTCATTTTTGCAAAGTCACAATAATAAATCTTTATTAACATACAACGACGAACAGACGACGAGGACGAGGTTCAATAAGGAAGAACTTGTAAGGTTTTGTAAAAGATTCAATGACAAAATATTTTTTATTCAAATAGACTCGAGATCGTAAATTTGTTTTTTTAATTTGGTTACGCTATGATTGACTTCAATAATTTACTTAAAATCAATTTTACTATAACAGTAAGTTACATGGATGGAGAATAAGAAAAAAACAGAAACGGGAGGCACATCATTGACTTATCAAAGACCAAAACAATATAGCAAATATGTTCCTTACACACATTGTACTAAAAGCCATTGTAATAAAGCCGGCCGGCATTGTAATAAAATCTTCGTGTGCGAAGTTCGGTACCATCATTTTTATGAAACGGAAAAGGAATCACGTTTATTATAATAATGGTTTTTATTGTATTTTTTGGTATTTCTTGTTATGGCGGCAGCAAAAATTCCATAATTTGTGAAAATATTGTCTAGCTATCACGATTCTTGAGATACAGCTAAGTGTTAGACGGACGGACAGTGGAGTCTTAGTAATAGCCCTGTTATTACTCTGATGTTGTAAGGATACCTAAAAATCGGCCAAGTGCGAGTCGGACTCGCGCACGAAGGGTGCCGTACCATTTTCTTTGAAATGTGACAAAAAGATCCCGTTTGTTGTACGAAAACCCCCAAATTTTTAATTTTATTTAAGTTTAATTATTTAGATCTAATGTTACTATATAAATATATTCTGTAAAAAATTTAAGCGTCTATCTGTTATCGTTATCAATATCAAGAAAAAAAATCAGGTTTGTTGTGTGGGAGCCCCCTTAAATATTTATTTTATGTTTTTTTTTTTGTATTTTATGTTTTTTTTTTGTATTTATTGTTGTATCGGCAACAGAAATACAACATCTGTAAAAGCTATCACGTTACAGGAGATACAGCCTGGTGACAGACAGACAGCGAAGCCTTAGTAACAGGGTTCTTGTTTTAACTTTCGGGTACGGTACCCTAAAATTGGAACTGTTGATACAATGATTAAAGGCGCTTATTACATATCCAATCATTTATCACTGTCGGTTTAGTTATGACAATGTTTTAAAATGCGGTCGATCTTGAACATCGACGAGAGAAGCCGATGCCTGACTCAGTGAGTCAGGCCGACTGTCCATTGCTGGTGATTGGCGCACGGCCATTTGTGGAACTCATTATGTGACTCATTCGTCCTACTAAGATAACCCGTGTTTATAGCATGGTACATTTATACATAAATAATTTTTGCCGACAGCTTCGCTCGCGTGGAATTTTGTCTATAGTCTATATGTCATTCTAATGTATATTACTGTAAAGTTTCATCCAAATCTCTAATAGTTTTTGTTTTCAGGAAAGAGGAACATACATACATACATCCTCACAAACTTTCCCATTTATAATATTAGTAGGAAGTAGGATTTTTTTAAATATACACACCAACTCCTAATAAATGTGTAAAGATAATAACGCACAATTTTCGTCATTCATATCATTGTATCATTACAATGATATTAATAAGGATGACGCCTCGGACGATGATTCCACTACATATGTATTTCGTGTGAAGCATGCACTGTGTCTGCGAGCGATGTAGCTAAGTATACAAATGACGTGTTGCTACTCAGCCCACGGGCACCGAACTGGCGGAAGTATGTTTTCCTCCCAAATCTCTTCATTCCACCTTACATTCACTGTATTTGTGATGGGATGTACATTAATGAATCAAAAACATTATCTCTGAAACATTTGACGACCTCCGTGGTGTAACGGTTAACGTATATGACCACTACTCAGGTGGTCCCGGGTTCGATCCCTGGTCAGGTCATGAAGGAAAATGACCTTTTTCTAATTGGCCTGGGTCTTGTATGTTTATCTACATATATGTATTTATTATAAAATATCGTATGGTTGCGTTAGTATTCTATA
>JADGIL010002484.1:0-15273 GCA_020352625.1 Cactoblastis cactorum
TAAAATATAGAGTTTGTATATAACAATAATTACTTACGCACTATTTGAAAATAACGCTAATTATTATTATTTTATCCTTTTTAGTTCTTGTGTACAATACGCACATTTGAAGTCGGTTTTTTTAAACGTAGTTTTATTTATTGTATCTTAAAGATGAGTCATAATGATTTATTACGATTCAGTGGATAGTTAGGCGAAATAAGCACACGTTTCAGAAGACACAGCCTTTATTGTTTTATACCTACTTATAGACTATTTGACAAATATTAACATTTTGCAGTGTGTTTTGCGAAATAAAAAGTTACCTCCACCAAATTTTAAATGTGAAAATATATCTATGGATCACAAACAAGAGATGTTATAAATTTATTCTGTATTTATGTACATAATCGTATATTTTAAACGCTGTAAGTAGTTTTAATAAATGATCTTTTTAGAATAGTTATTCTCAGTCCTGATAGTGTTGTTTTTACGTATTATAAATAACCCTGTGTAAAATATAACACGAATACATAGCTATTTATATAGGTAATTTCATTTTTACTCTAACAAGTATGGTTAGTATCGATAGATTTTTAGAAATTTAAATAGATTTTTACATAATACAATTTATTTATTTAAATGTAATACAACAGTTATTAGGGTACATTTACTTGGTTAATGTTCAAACTTAATATACGAGTACATACATGTTTTCTGGTGTGGCAATACGGCTATTAGTAACCAGATGGTAGTGTCTTGAAATCACACCAGGCTATTAGGCGATGTGAGAAATATTTGACATGATGTGTTTAGGAACATAAAATATAAATTCTAATAAATTTATACATCTTTTATTAAATGTGTATGTATATATAAATTCTCACTATTGTGTAACTTATACTTTCGTTAATATGATTTTCAAAAATGCATACTATAATCATTTTATTCATAACATTAAAAAAATTTAATAAGTAGAAAAGTAATATAATTACATAATATAATGTAAAATTTAATAAATATAATATGTGACTTACTTAATAATTCGATTCATGCTTACAACTTCATGCGTACTTAATAAATATTGTAAAATGGTAACACAAAATATTTATTTTTATAATGGAAACACCTTATTTCTTAAACGTATCATCTTAATAATTAAATAAACGATATTACAGGGTAAAGAAATGCAAAAGTCAAGTCGTTAAACGTTTGTTTTTGGTAGTGCTAGTGGTAGGGATACGAGACGCCTTTAAGTGACCGTATTTTTTTTTTATTTAGTTACAATTAATTACACAAATCGTTATCCTTGAACCATATTTATGTTGTGAATGGAAAAAAATAATCAAGTGTTAAGAAAAATATGCTGTAAAAGATGATTAAAATAATAATAAGATATTGAAGGCGAAATTGCATAATTACTTGGCATTACTGAGATAAATTTCTAACTTTATTTTGAAAGAGATTTAAATTACATGTAAATAATTATTATTGTCCATGGCACTTGTTTATTGTACTTTAATTCACAACCTTTTATTAGGCTTTCACACTGTTTTATAGAATTTATATACATGCCCTTTTTTTTGAATTCGTTATATAAGTTTTGAACCGAAAGGGAATGTGGAATTGAGTGCCTTTTTAGGAACCCGTATTTATGAAGTATAATAAATAAAGCGGAGCCCTAAAATAGATTATTAAAAATAAACATAATCAAAAGCTGATTTGTTTAAAACAATAGGGATTGTGTAGGGCAAATATGGGGACTGAAGGAATTTAACTAACAGTTAGCAGTTAATTATTCTTACAACTAGTTTTGGTTTGGTAAATAGTAGTGTTTTAAAACAGTTACATTTTCAAGTTTCTGATAGAGTTGCACTTGCCCCATCAAATGTTTAATGAAGTTCTAAAAATGTAACAATTTAACTATGCAACGGAATAACAAACTTTTCATATAGGCTCTCTTTGCTTTTCACATATTATGTAGAGTTCTCATTCGACTCGTCAGAATCAACAGAGTCGTATGCCTTTAGCTTATCACCAAACTTCTTTAAAAATTCAAGGACAACTCCATTTGACCAACCGAAGCCAAATTGCACAGTATACTCCCCACCGCCGCCAAACGCGCCAGGCACTCTGACGTCATATTTTTCAAACATTTGCTTATTTTCTAAATAACCCTTGTGACAGGCACGGACCCAGTTTTGGGCGACTTCGAAAGCCATATTTTGAGCGTCATCTACGGGTATCGCTTGCAGGGCATTCACCATCATGCTTACAAGAGGAGGCCAAGCATTGGGGAAGTCCCATTGTTCATGAGTGTCGTTTAATGAAGCGGGAACACCTCCAGGAAAGTCCAGTCCTTTAGAATTTTTCAGGTAGTCTAATACTTGAAGTGCGTGCCTCTCTACAGTTTCGTCCTCCACAGCATTCAACCATAAAGGTGCTATGTTACTGGGGTAAAAGTATTTACGATGCTTTCCGAAACCCAAAACGTAGTCATACCATACGCCATCTTCTTCGTCCCACAAAACTTCATCGATAGAACTCTTCCATTGTTTCGCTAAGTATGCCCAGTGCGCCGCTTCATGAGGCCTCGATATAACCGCTTTGAACTTCGCCATGTTGGTCAAGGCATTAGCGAATATCGCATTTAAATCGACAGGAATTATGTCTTTAGTATGCACTTGTGTTAGATTACCATCGTTGTTTCCGCCTTTGCCTACGAACCAACGAGACGAGAAGTCCCACCCGCTTTCCGCAGCACTTTTCAAATCGATGTAGAACTCTCTTTGCCTGTCTTCGGTTCCGAATGCTCTTGCATTCGTCCAGTCTTCGTAATAGGACTCTGGGCGTGGCCCTTCACTGGGACTATAGTACCTGAGTAATGTATACGTTCTACCATCTTTTTCAAAAGCGACAATTTGCGTATCAAGCCAATACTTCATTTCTTCTTCGAGAGCATCAATGTTATCTTGTAAGAATGCAACGTCTTTCGTATATTTGTAGTACAAATCCACCATAGCAGTGAGTAGAGGTGGCTGGCTTCGTTGTTGGTAGTACCATCTGCTCCCGTTGGGTATATGTCCGACCTGTTTTAGTAACTCAATAAGATTTCCCAAGACATTTTTGACAGTATCTTTCATGCCGCTAACGAGAAGACCTTCAATGATCCAGTATGTGTCCCAATAATAAAGTTCCTTGAATCTGCCACCAGGTATGATGAACCCGTTGCTCACTGGAATTAAGCTGTGTTTGTCGGGATTTTCGAAAACGGTAGCCGTTACTTTCCTCCCGAGGATAGGCCATATTTTGTGGATATTTTCTCCGAATTCCCGTAGATCTTTGTCTTTAATGTCGTTTAAGAATTCAGGGGTTTCACTGTAATCAGGTGGTGTCCAGTTTTCTAATTCGACTGAGGTGTCGTTATTGAAGTATTGATCGACGAACTGTCGAAGTTGTTCTCGATTCGGGTTGTTGTCCGTTTGGTTGAGTAATTGATCAAACGCTGTCAGAATGGTGTTTTCGTCATATCTCATGATGTAGTCGACGAATGTCTTGGAGTCTTCAAAGACTCTGGCGAGCTGGACGTGGTGCAGCAGCTGGCTGTTGCAGTAGATTGGTCTGTCGCAAGAGGGAGGGAGGTCGCTGGCGAACGCTGTCGCCACCAACAGGAAGACTAACTGCCACATCTGAAGCAAGGAAGATTATATTTATTACTACAATGTCTTCATAAGGAAAAATTGATGTTGTACAAAAAAAGACGTCTACTACATTCTTAGTGTTGACTTCTGTATTAACTTTGACAGCTATTATATAAATATACTATAAGTTATCAGCAATATAAGGAAAAATATATTTCTATGATAATTATATACATATATGTTTTGTTATAATAACGGAGTTAATAAATAGGTGAATCTAGATGGGAATTGAAGTCAGGACCTGCAGAATTCGTACTGACGTGATAAACACAATCAAATAGATCAAAGTATCCTACAAAAACGTACTATGCTAAAATTATATGTAAAACGGAAGAGTTTGTTTTTTGAACGAGCTAATCTCAGGAATTACTGGCTTGATGAAAAATAATGGTTAGCTATCAGATAGCCCATTTATCTGCATAGAAATGAAGCGGGGGAAATCACGGGATGGCCGCTAGTATATTCATATCTAATTCATATATTTATAACTAGAACGTAATACAATATTTTTTTTTATGACAGAGGGAGGCGAACGAGCAGGCGGGTCACGTGATGTTAAGTAATCACCGCCGCCCATAGACACCAGCAACACCCGGGGGGTCACAGGAGCATTGCCGGCCAACTATTTGTATCTATTTTACGATTTATAACAATATAAATCATTTATTTTTTGTTAACAACTGTAACACAAAAAAGTACACAACATGTTCATATGACGTTATTACATTCCCCCCTTCCCTCTTACTACGCTTATGCTAAAGAGATGATCTTACGTGAACTGGTTTTTACAAATAAGTACATTATAATAGTATGATAAAAAGCAAGAAAAAAAGAAACAGGATATTAGTTTTTATTCTAAATGAAGATTTAATGATTACGATCACATTTGAACTAAGCTGCGTAATAAGAATGAGACCGAATTAAAGAATTTACATACAATATCGAAAGATTTTTAATCAAATCTATTGGTGTAAATGAAACATATTTTTTTTGCAATACCTATTAGTAGCATAGCACTCATCTACGTTTAGAGATATTTTTTTTTTATATCAGAGGGAGGCCAACGCCTCTAGGCCGCCATGCAAAATTTGAAACCCTTAGCTCTTGTAATTATTGTGATTTCGTGATGAGTCAGTCATTCAGTGACGGTGCTACTCTTCTAGATTCTTTACGAGGTAAACAGAGCCAAGAAGTGTGAGACTCGACAAAATGGTAGGCTTGTTGGTAAGATTTGTTTAGATTATTATAAATATAGAAAAGTCGGTTCGAAATCACGTAATAGTCATAAATATAAATTATAATAAGAAAAATTCATTTTCTAATTATTTTAAAGCTTTAACCGAGTACGTTAACAAATACTAATGAACGTGCTCGTTTAATATTAACACCAAACTTTAAAAAATATATAATTCGATTACTTTGTTTTGGCATGGGCATAAAAAATATCTAGACTAGTCTTACTCAATATTCATGCCTTTTTTTTCTACAACACCACCTTGACCTATAATTAGGCTTTAAATATAAATATTTGCCACGATTATGCAAATAATTAATTGTGAACAGCTCTGTAATAAATTAAATTGATTTTAGCCGTCTAACTTGTGTGTTTAATATTAGTAATAGGTGTATGTATTTAAAAATTAATTCGTTTTTTATGTTAGACAATCGTAAAATACGATTGCCCGTTCATTTTTAGATTAATTAATTGTTCATTTATTGAATTGTTTTTATCGAATCAAAATTAATTAATTCATGCTTTATTAGATTTAGGATAATTTTTTTGTGGTATGGACCCACTACTTTGTAGTGGTATGNNCGTCCGGTGAGTGGGAACCGGAGGCCCAACTTCTCCGCCCTCCCCATTTGGGGAGGTTTTTTTATAGGTCGGCAACGCTTCTATAACTCCGCGGGTGTTGCAGTTGTCAATGGGCGGCGGTGATCACTTAACATCTCGTGACCAGCCTGCTTGTTTGCCTTCCTCTGACATTAAAAAAATATATATATATATATTATTTATGTACTAAAATCACTAAAATCTAACAGCAACGGATTCAACAACATTAAAATTTACAAAAACGTTATTGCGACAAGACAAAGTGTGACATAGAGATTTTAATTATCAAGAGAGAGCCCTCCTGCTCGTTTGCCTTCCTCTTACATTAAAAAAAAACGATGTGTGCTCGCTGTGTTCACAAAATAATTTCAAAGACTAATAAATATTACTCAAGAAACACATTTTCTTATGTAAATTATTGTTTTGGACGAAAATGTTATTGCTACCCATGACTAATTCACTATTAAATATTAATAACACTTGTGTCATTATCGTCTCACATATGATTTATTTAATAATACAATGCATTACATACCTCTTATTTAATCGGGTAGTAATAATTATAATAAAAATCCAATTGTTTAAACATTTCTTTGACATCAAACCGCCAAAAGCAATACCTAAAAACCATAATGCCACTGGCCTCGTGTTTTTGCACAAATGAAAAAAATATGCTTCGTAACGTGACGTTGTGGACCAATGAAGTGGAAACGGATGAGGTATTGGTTCTATAAGTAAGCCCTTTTTAGGGTTCCGTACCCAAAGACTTGATTTGACGAATTGAGCAATTATTGTTTTACTTTTTCGCTGCACTTAGGTACATATATAAATTTTATGCAATACGGGAATATTCCTAGATTTTAATCTAATTTCGGGAATTTTAGGTTAACCATACGGCAACCCAAATTTTGTCTTAAACAACACTGGCGTTAGGTGAAAGACTTAGTGCTTACTGCTCATTACATTTTGTCCTTGCAGTAACGAACTGACCAAGCCGCATATTTTTGAGTAAGATGTAATTAGTTTGTGAAGTTATTGCTTGTAGATGTAGGGTGTGAGAAATTTGGCTCTACATATTTGGTTGACTTTAAGCATGGCTATCGATCGATTAAGCGTGTCTATCACGACTTAGGCTCTATCTACCCCGTAAGGGATATAGACGTAATACTGTAAGTATCTACATAGTTCGATACTTTAAACACAAGACTTAATTTGTAATAAAGACGTTTAAAAAACTTAACTAATTACTTGTAATAAAAAATAATTGGCTTAACACTTCACTTTTGTTCAGTCTCAATAGTCGTATGATGTAAGGTAATTCCACATAATTACACCTTTATAGTATGATTTTTTAACCCCCGGCGCAAAAAGAGGGGTGTTATAAGTTTGTCGTGTCTGTCTGTCTGTGTGTTTGTCTGTCTGTGGCATCTTAACTTCCGAACGCATGTAGTGATTTCAATTTCGTTTTTTTTTGTATTAAAGGTGACTTATGTGCGAGTGTTCTTAGACATGTTTGAAGAAAATCGGTTCAGCCGTTTAAAAGTTGTGGGGAGTGAAAGTGGGGAGAATAACCGATTTTTTTACTTTTTAAAGGGAAAATACTTATGTAAGTTCTTGTGTCGGGGGTATTTAAATTTTTAATTTATTTTATTACTAGGAAGAGATGGATGCTTGCTTATTATGATAGATTACGTAGACATATTTATACTTTATACCACGTACGACCACATTGTGGAACGAACTGCCTGCAGCGGTATTTCCGGACCGTATAAATCCCTTAAAGGCTGGCTTTGATTCTATTACTCCCCGAGTGTTGCAGGTGTCTATTGGCGGCGGTGATCACTTAACATCACGTGACCCGCCTGCTCGTTTGCCTCGTTCTTTCATAAAAAAAAGTAAGAATTATATTTTAGCAAAGAATATTATAAGTATTATACACTTGAACATACAATTAAGTGGGTAGGTATGCAAAATACCTACTTTTAGTTTTTTTCCCCTCAAATATGCGCTGCAAACAAATTGTTATCGTTTTTGTATTTGCCCATCAAATATATACAGGGACAAATCACACAAATTGAGTTAGCCCCAAACTAAGTTCGAAACTTGTATTATGGGTACTAACTCAACGATACTATATTTTATAATAAATACATACATAACATCCAAGACCCAGGCCAATCAGAAAAAGATCATTTTCCATCATGACCTGACCGGGGATCGAACCCGGGACCTCCTGAGTATCGGTGAAGTACGCACCGTTACACCACGGAGGTCGTCAAAATTTGGGTTGTCAAATATGCTATAAACAAATAATTAGTGTATACTGTCTTTGACCGAAAAAATCTGAAATCATTTTTGTGTTCTTGCTCACTTAATTTTGTGGTTGACTGTATTTACAGTCTCGTAAAATAATATTATTTCTAAGGGGAACGACGTTTCCAAAAAAAAAAAAGAAAGAAATACCTAATTAAACACTATATATTGAACTAGCCGGCCCGTGCCCACTTCGTTGTGCTATAAAATATAGCACTCCGGAAAAGTGTAGCTTTCTGATTGTGAAAGAATTTTCATGATTGGCTCAGTATTTCCGAAGATTAGCCTTTACAAACAAACAAAGTTACAAACTTTACTTCTTTATCATATTAGTATAGATACAACTTGGTGTACATTATACAGTTATTAGATTTTTTTATGAAAGAGGGATGCAAACCAGCAGTCGGGTCACATAATATTAAGAGATCACCGCCGTCCAAAGACACCTGCATCATCCGGGGGGTCACAGAAGCGTTTCAGGGATTTAAATGCTCTTTTCATTTCACCAAAAATATCATACCTTTTTGGCATATTATTGATTATTATGAAGAATTTTAAAATCACGATCAAGCATTGGCACAGATAACAAATCAATGTTAAGGCCTCTTTTTATCGATTGTTGATTCAATATGATAATGCAACAGACAATCTATACATACGTACATATAATAAAATTGTAACTAGTCGTCTGTACATTGAAGATATAAAAGAAAAAAAAAATCTAACTTTCTGTACGCACACCACACAAAAAAACTTCTAAAAATCCAGTTTCCACAGTTGTATTAATTATTATTTTTTATGTCAAAAAAAGGCAAACTAGCAGGCGAGTCACGCGATGTTAAGTGATCACCGCCGCCCATAGACACCTGCAACACCCGCGGGGTTACAAAAGCGTTGCTGGCCTATAAAAAACATAGAAGTTGGGCCTAGGATGAACGATATAACTTGTAAATAATAAAGTAAATCACAGACTATAAGTATAAACCTCGCTACGATTCGTGATTAGAACAAAAAAAAATACTACACAATTTATTTACTTTACAAACAGAAAAATGAAATCTCCTTTGACTATGGATCGATAGCTGCATGGGCGTCACTTCCCTTTGCCTTTACTAAAAGAAAAATCTTTCCCAAAAAAAGAATGTCTATGGATCGCCCACAAAACAAAACCTATTCGGCCAGTGCCTCGATTTCAATCTCATCTATTGTCGCTGACTCAAATATTGATTTAGGACGAGCCCGGTAGATGGCGTGACGTCACAACAATGACGTCACACGCTCCACCGAGCGTAAGACGGCAATCAAGTAATTCGATTCCCGCCCTACTGTTATGTTAAGGACAGATAAATTATAATCGTTTACTGTGTCCGTGGTATAGTGGTCTTGTGATCCGGAGGTCGTTGGTTCGAATCCCACTGAGAGGTAAGTTTAGGATACAAATTAATTTCTAGTTTGGTTAGGATATTGCAGAATCACTTGATTATCTATATTAAAGATTTATGGAGATTTTGTTTTTTATTCATTTATTTAAAAATTCGTTATTCTATTATAATTATTACATTTATAATCAGGCGGCGGTGATCACTTAACATCACGTGACAGGTCTGCTGGTTTGCCTCCCTCTTTAAAAAAAAAGAATTAAAATTACTCTTTTAATTATATAATATGGATTTTTATCAAGTTTATGAAATTTGTTATTTTTTCAACGTCAACGCATCAAACCAGTTTTTTCCGTTGTAGGCTAAAATTATATCGATTTTCCGATTTTCACCAAATTTCCCAACCCTACTTTGTAAGAAATATGTCGTTAATTATACCGGAAGTCGGAGGGGAAGCCACGTCCGCCTTATTTATTTCACTTGGTACTACTTCGCTTATACATCGACTGGTTTGATGCTCTATTTCATATATTATTTTTATCTATATACTACAGGCTTCCATGCTGGTTTGTAAAAGAAAGAATAACGTAGAATACGCCAGCTGCTACTCATCCCGCGTAAAAGTGTATCAAGTGTAAAAGTCGATCAAGGGAAATAGATTGAAACAGGAATTATCATAGGCTAGCAACCTGTCACTAAGTATATCTGAATTTCTATTCCACCAATAAGCCCACCATTTTGCTAAACTTGGCCTTCCAGTCTCGCAACTCTTGGCTCTGTCTACCCTAGTAGACAACTAGTATACACAGATAAATACTGTATCTGTATAATCATGCTACATAACAAACGCAATTTTAAAAGAGCTCGTAATTTTGTTTATTTCTTTATTAACATTGACAGACACATCAAAATTTCTATTCCATTTGCTATATTATGACACCTCATAGTATTAACACTATATTCACACATATTTTGTTCTGACAGTTTTTCTGTAAAATGTACAAAAATATACTGCTTCCAATACTGCGAAAATTTGAGGATACGTGTGTTTGTGTATACTTTTTTTTTATCTTTTTATGTAAACATTGTTGGGTAATTTTGCATATTGGTAGAATAAAACTAAAAAGCGAATTTGCTATTTTTTTCTACCATTTTCGATTTCTTATCTTGTTTAAAAAAATTGTGTTTAAAAGTAGATACGTAACGTCTTTGTACCATTTCTAGTGCAACAAAGATTATTGTATTGCATTGTGTTGATAAGAGAAATAAAAGCCTTTCTATTTTATCTTATTTTCTGCAGAAAATGAGTAAGTATATAATACTTCAGCACTCCAATATCAGTCAAAAATGTATACGTTTCAAAATCGTATCACTTGAAGTTTATCTTTTCGTGTCGAGACGACTAAATAAGATGATTATGATGAAAAATAATAATTTTATCAGGTTTTATCATTGGAATAATTTATCTTCTTCGAAACACTTTAGAATGGGTAAATATTATGGAATTTTTTTAATACTTTTATCTTAAAGTGAAACTCTTGTGTCATTATTCGATACAATATTTTTAGAAGAATTACTCATTATCAACTTAATTTTTAGAGAATTTTCTTACTGTCGTCGCTATTATTTGTAGGATTCCGTTTCCAAAGGGAAAAAACGGGACTATATTACTAAGACGCTGGTTTCCGTCCGTATTCATACATGAATCAGTATACATGAATCGTAACAGCTAGAAAATTCACAGACAATGTATTCTGTCGCCGCTATAAGAACAATTTCTAAAAACAAAATAATATACATATTTACGTGGGCTCCCATATAAGAAATGTTCAGTTTTTTAAAGACGATCTTTAAAAAATAGTAAAAGACGTGTTTTAAAATTTTAGCTCCACTATATTTTTACAAAATTTTAGGCATATTCAACGCAGAAATAAAAAGTTTCATACAAACTTTCGTCCCCTTATTTACCCTTTTCCAAATTGAGATAGAATTTTCAAAATGGCTCACTTATGTTTTATAAAGTACCTACATGCAAAATTTAAGCTTATGAGTTCAGCGGTTTGGGCTGTACGTTGATCTTTCGTATCCATTTCATTTCATCACGAAAATCTATAGTAAAACAAAAATATAAAGTAGAGCCACTATCCGATTGCTCTAAGATTTACGAATGCCGGCGGGATACAAGCTAATCTGAGACCTGCCAGCCGGTATTTATTTATTGTCGATGGTTCCGAATTCAAAACTTTGAATACTTTTCTTTTTTCCGGATCAATGTTTAATAATTTTGATTGTATTATGTTTTTTTTTTAATCAGCCAGTATGTTTTATCTGTTCGGCAAAAAATATATTGTTTTCGTATTACCGTGTACTACCAAAAAAATGTAAGTAGGTAGTATCCTTAAAAAAATTACATCGCTTATCGAACAATTACTTAATGTGAAGTAATAAGAGTAGCCGACCTGCTGCCCCTAATGACGTACTCTTCTATACTATGTACATATGTATGTAAGACGGGTTACTCGGCTCCGAGCGTATAATCCGCGCTGGTCGGTATCAACGGACACATCCTTCCATTCTGCAAACCAAGACCTTCAAGCCTCACGACTCTTGGCTCTGTCTACCCCGTAAGCGTTATAAACGTGGCACTATACCATTATAATTGTTACCAGGATATTTAAAACTGCGTGAGTGTTGCCCGCTTAATATTATTTGCACACATCACATTAAGAACTACAAATGAATAGCATTAGTATCCCCGCCGACAGATGTCGCTGTATCGTTGTGCAAACACCACCACATGTCGTCCTAATTGATAATTATCATTTTTATTGGCTTAGCCTCGGCTTTTCGGCGTTTCAGATTAGATTTGAGCGAATTGGTTTGATAATGGCCATCGGGATTAACGTTCTTGGCTTGATTGGTTTTGGCTATACATACATATGTACATATATACCTACTGACGATATTNNAATATCGTCAGTAGGTATATATGTATATTTCATAGCCACGGTTTCTGAGATAAATCTTGGTAGCAAACGAGTAGACAGATGGACGGACAGCGGAGCGTAGCAATGGGTTTTTTTTTTACGTTAGTTTAAGTAACCAAAAATGTACAAAGTACATCTTTCTTGTTGTATTTTTTTTTTTCATAAATCTCTAACAAAAATGCAAAGGCAATCCCTCTACTTGTAACTTTAATAACAAAGTGCTGAAGTTCGGCAAAATAATTTTAAGACTTTTTTTTTAAATGGTACAGGAATGAAATAAAATAGGTATAATATTATCATTATTACTTCACTCTTAGTAATTATTTCTAAGACAGATTTCTCTTTTTGAAGTCTATTTCGTTTATTATATAAGTATTCTTTCATAAATCATGCAAAATGATTGCTAATACAAAATACAGTGTCTAAATTTTAATAAATAGCCCACTTACCGACATAAAATCATAAAAATTAATTCAAGCGTATAGAAAATCATCAAATGGGGGGTTGTAACTATTTTCCATTCAATTACACCAATCAACAAATTGGCTGTATTGCATTTATCGAAGTGAGCACGATAAAAGACCCTTGGGTTGAAATAAAGTGTACACCATAAAAGACCCGCAGCTAGTGATGTGCTAAATGCTATTTAAATTTTATGATTTGCGTTGAATCAGTCTCGCGTTCTGTTATTTCGTTGAACTCGATTTCGATACTCGTGTTCCGAATAAATTATTTTGTATGTTTTTTATGTTTTGATCCTATCAGACTAACTCAAAGCGCAGCTTTGTATGGGCTTGTGTTTGTTCTGTGTTTATTACGTACATCTTTGTATAATTCACACATTCAGTGTTACACATCTTATTATGCATTTAAATTACTATGTCAAACCAAAAACCCAACGATATGTTAATTTTTCTGTAGCACGCTAAAATGGAACGGAATAGTTTAATAGTAATAATTATAAGTTCGCATAACAAGTTCAATTTATTTGAATTTAGTTTGTATAAATATGTTCATTTATTTGATACTAGCTAATGCTCGCGACGTCGTCCACGTAGATTTTACGAAAAATTATATCCCTCGAGAACCGTACATGTTTTCGATACAAAATAGCCTATCTTTTAATCTAGGTCGTAGTCCATCGCTGTTTCAAATTTCATCCAATTCCGTTCGGTAGTTTTTGAGTGATGCGCGTATAAACAGACAGACAGACAAAAATTCTAAAACCAATAGTTTTTGCTTCTATAGATCCTATAAAGAGCCCCTATATATGTTATTCTTAAATATCTTCCATGTACAGACATAGCTTAGTTACAATTTTATTATATGTGTAGATAATATGAATCGAGCAAGTTCGGTTGATAATGTACTTGCTTGTCAAACTTGATTTCTGTTTAAGCAATGAAGTAATGCGATATAGGTACTAATAATACAAGTTTGAACATAAAAATATCGTGGACTCAAGGTCAACCAATACCAAATATAATGCGAGTACCGAATAATTTGACTCGAGTCGACTAGACCAAAAAAACATCGACTGGACACGTCACTAGAGTATAATATAAAAGACCCGAGATACGTCACTATGACAGATCTTCCCGCCAAATGTTTTTTTTTTCTGTTAAGCCAAGGGGAGTAGGTGTTATCCTGATTGGCAGTTTTGTGTGCGGTTTGTTTTTCTAAACAATTAACATCTGTTACGTTTCCGTCTATACTATTAACAAATTAAATAGAAATTTTCATGGATGATATTTATTAGTTATAATAATTTTTTGAGAATCATTTTATCAATATTATAATTAGGTAGGTTTAGCTAAATTAGAGTAAAAAGAAAAACGTATTTAATAAATAATCTATTTGTTACCATAAGCCTATTTTTTTTGCATACAACATTTTAAAAAAATAGTAAAATTGTCATAAGAATTCCCTTTGGAACATACGACTAGTTCCCAGAAAACTATAGACTCTTGGCTTAATAAGGAATAAAGTCCACCCCTACCTATTTGGGGAGGCCATTGGGAGCTGGGCGTTAATTTTTGTCGCGGGTTTTAGCCCAAAGCTTGTCGCGTCTCGATTTTATCAGTCAGCTCTCCTCCATTATCACGGGAACAATATTTTAAAATACATTAAAAATCAAGCAAGCACGCACGAAAACAAACAAGCGTGCTTAAGTACCCAAATCATAAATCAATAACTGCGTCCCGTGTTGTCCGTACGTGACTTTTCGTCATAGTCCTAATGGCCGTCTTGTGATCGATTTTGATTTAATTTTTATGTATTTTTTCACTTTCACAAATATCATTTTAATGTGGGGTCAATTTGGTATTTTTTTTTATAGAAGAAGGAGGCAAACGAGTAGGCGGGTCACGTGATTTGCCGCCCATAGACACCTGCAACACCCGGGGGTTACAGAAGCTTTTAAGGGATTTATACGCTCTTTTCTTGAAGGCTCCGATGTCGTATTGGTCCGGAAATACCACTGCAGGCAGTTCGTTCCACAGTGTGGTCGTACGTGGTATAAAGTTTCTTTTAAACCGTACGGTTCTTGAGGATTCCGATGTCAGTCCAGTCAATATTACTTACTAGCCAAACCGTGCCCACTTCGTTGAACGTTAATTATATTTTTATGATGCATTTATGTAGAGACCAACATTATGTTCGTCTATACCGAACCGTTTAGTCAGCGCACGCCGGTAAAGCACCACATCTAGCCCGATATCCGTTGACTTTTTAATATACACATATCAAGTCTGATTTGATATATATTTGTCATTACTTTTCACTGAACTTTTTGTTCAATCTTAATAAAATATAGCCTGTAGCACTCCTGAATAGTGTAGCTTTCTGATTGTGAAAGAATTTTCATGTTTATTTGTAAACGCATCACGCAAAAACTACTGAATGTTTGATCCGGTTTTCACAGTTATATCGAAGAAGATCTAACTTGAAATATTGCGTTGGTGTCATATTGATACGACGAAAACCCGATTAAGTTATCTTAAACGTTTTTCAAGTCTAGCTTTTCTAGTATTTTTGCGTAATCCTGATTAAGCTTATTTAAAACTAGCTAAAGCCCGCGA
>JADGIL010002501.1:0-22518 GCA_020352625.1 Cactoblastis cactorum
AACGTAGTTTTATTTATTGCATTATACAATCGATATCGAATTTTAATTATAATATTTGTTTTCGTGCGTTTCGATATTTTTGTTAAGATAAAGCAAAGGGATCTAAAGCCTATACAGCCATATACCATACCTACCACAGATTGCTAAATATTTACGTAGTAGATCATCTTTTCTTATTTATTCATTACTTCGATTAAGAATAAAGAATGTTAATTTGGAACACTTGGATTTTGTTAAAAATAATTACACATATTAAAACTTATTTGAATGCAAATCCATTTAAACGTAATTTCGCGATAAAAATTGTTTATCTTTTCTGTCATAAACTAACTGTCAGATGTCATATATTTTTTTCAGTTTTCCTAGAACGTGACGTAGGCATATCACTTGGTGCGGTGGTATTGGTGATGTTCTTCGCTGTCACCTCCGTACTGGTGGTGCGCCTTGTACGCCGCCCGCGCCTCAAGCCCCCCGCTTCCGTCATCCAAGTCGTGCAACTTGATGACGTCACTAATTACTTGGATTCCATATCGGGTGGGTGAATATTGAGTGTCTTGACTTCACTCTTGCTTGCATTTAATTTATAAGTTTTGTATCTGCTTCTAAAGTATCCAATACCTACTGGGATATATCCCTGTTGTCTGCGTTTAGCGCTATTTGTTTATTTAATATATTTTTTTAATTTTAAAAATTCACTAATAAAAATTGTACCAGAACGTTTTTATAGTCTTTGAACTTAGGTTTTGAAACACAGTACAACGTTTTCAAAGAATCGATATAACATTACAGACTTAAATTTTATTATTTTTAGAAAACAAAGCCCGCGCTTCAAGCAGCATTCGTTCTTGCAGCAGCGGATACTCCGAGCAATCCGCCTACGAAGAGTCCACACTAGCTCCTCCTGTCGACCGGCGGCGGAAACCTCCGGCCATATGGCGCGAGAGTTGGGGCGCGCCGCCGCCAGATGTCACCCTAACGCTGCATAGAGAGAGCGCCGTGTGAAAACTGCTGAAGATTCTAGACAATTTAACCGTAATTTAATAGATGGGGTTGGTAGTATCAATTTTATTATCATTTCATTTTTCATATTTGATGTAACACCACTAATAAAACGTGAGTCAAAAACCCTAATATTTCGGAGTTTTTTAAAGTTTGCTAAAGCTCAATATAAATGCAACTAAGCAGATTGCAATAATAATATATCTATCTATCTACCTATCTCAATTTTATTTGTGATAAACATTTTGTTTTGCATATTTTTATCCTACCCCCTTAGTAAAACAGCTTTAATTTTGCATTTGAGCGCAAAGCGCTAAAATATATTGTTACTTTAATCAATCTAGAAAAGTAATATATGTGAATATGGATGATGCATGTCTTAAGCGTAATTATTAGCATATAAGTACAATCATTTACTGATGGTTCAATTACGTAAATCTGATTCAAAGTTGATATATTTGTAAGAAAGCAGTTCAATTCGACTATCTACGTTTGGGTGCTGTTGACAAGGAAAACGTTTGCCAAGTTTGTGTTTAAATGAAGAGACTTAAATAATTATAATAGTTTATTGTGTAAGCTCATAATTTAATTTCTTATAAAAAAGTTAAAAGTATACTGGTACCTACAACAGTTATTTAACAATAAATACTTAAAACTAGATGAATACATTTTTATTTACATTTCCAAGTGTCCTAAAATGTCTCCAAACATACTTTATACAATAAAACATCTGAACAATAAGTTAATTATGGAATATCCCCTCTTTTTTCATCTTTCTTTGGAGAAATAGTTACTGAAACTACAGATTGGTCACTTTCCATAATAATAGCTGAGCCATCAGCTTTCCTGTGCTCGTATGAATACTGCATTGGTTCATCTAAAACTACTATTGGATATTCACTCAACTTTTTTACACACTTCACATCTTCTGCACACGGTGGATTATCTACTCCTTTATGTATTTCTTCCTTAGAAACAGGAAGTGAAATAGGAAGTGGTTCATTTACTGTTTCTGGCGGCACATAAACATAATCTTTGAGTATTGTGTCAACTGCAACATCTTTATCTGTTTGTGTACTAGTCGTAACTTTACTAAAATCCTTTGAAATCTCTTCTGATGCTGCTCCACCAATGTTTACAGTTACTTGAAACTGATCAGGCTGGTTGTGATTGATTTGTTTGTAGGTATATCTAGAAACTAAAGGTTTAGTAAGTAAAAGTTTCTTGGAATCAGCAACCAATATTCTTGCAGAACTGTATTTTTCTTCATCATTTGAAATATTTGATAGTTCAGGAGCTGGGGGAATAATGTTTGAAGAATCTTCATTGTTTGATTCATTTTTATCAGGAATCATATTAGGCGGTTTTTCTGTATATTGTAGATTCGTATGTAGCTTATATTCTTTATTTTCAAAGTTTATATTTGGAGTGGTTCTTACAGTATTATAATTTGCTACTTTAATAAATTCTTCTCTGTCTCCTTGATAATTGTTATTTCTGTTTTCGTTTTGTTGCCCATGAATTTCACTAACTTTATTTTGTGAATAAGTCGTTGTTGATCCGTCATTGTGAATAGTTTTGTAAGAATAAAAACCAGATTTAGGACTAGTATTAATAATTGGACTTACTTGTTGAATCACTTTAACATTTTGTTTGGCACTTTGCTTAGTTACTTCATTTTTGTTACTCATATTTTTTCTTTGTTGCTCAATAATTTCACTAATTCCATTATGTAAATACATCGTTTCTGAACCGTCATTATGTATAGTTTTATAGGAATATGAACTTTGTGGCAGATTCATATTAAATGAACGAATATCTTGTTGAATTACCTGTCCCGTGGAACGATTTATATTACTTGCTGTTACTTTATTATTTCCTTGTTTTTCATTAGTTAATTTATATTTTTCACTTTTCAGGCCCTTTGTTTGAATATTTGGCCCATTTTCTTCAAAAACACCCGTACCAGAGTAACTGGAAACAGAACCATCGTTGTGAAGTATTTTGTATGAATATAACCCGCCGTTTGTCTTAGCAGTAGATTCCAATCGATTTAGAGAACTCGGCTTGACGTCGACCTTTGCAACAGGTTTTTGACGTACATAATCAGTAGCTCCATTTAAATGATTAGTCACAATACCATCATTATGGACAGTCTGGTACGAATATGTGTTCTTTGATATTAAGTTCATATTTTGCTGTTCTTTATTGTCAACTTTTACGTGTACTCCTCCTCTAAAGTTTGTCGCTGGATAATTGAGGTGCGGATTACGAATATAGATGTGTTCAATATTTGGTCGAGCATTGATTTCACTAACTCCATTTTGTGAATAAGTCGTCGTTGATCCGTCATTCTGAATAGTTTTGTAGGAATATGAATTTTGTGGCAGATTCTCTCTCAATGAACTAGTATCCTGTTTAATTACTTGACTTGTGGAATGATTAATATAACTTTTTGTTACTTTGTTATTTCCTTGTTTTTCATTGGCTAATTTATTTTCTTTGCTGTTCAAGCCTCTTATTGGAATATTTGGTCCTTTTTCTTCAGAAACACCCGTACTAGAGTAACTGGAAACAGAGCCATCATTATGAATAATTTTGTAGTTAAATGAACTGGCAGATCCTTCCGTGTTTAGCAGAGGTGTACTTGTTTGTAATGTGGGAGATTCCTTGTACAATGGGTTTACTTTATTTTCATCGTTAACTCCTTTATATTCTCCAAATACTCCGTAATTTGTCACAGAACCATCGTTGTGAAGTATTTTGTATGAATAGGGCCCGCCGTTTGTCTTAGCAGTAGATTCCAATCGATTTAGAGAACTCGGTTTGACGTCGACCTTTGCAACAGGTTTTTGACGTACATAATCAGTAGCTCCATTTAAATGATTAGTCACAGTCCCATCATTGTGGACAGTTTGGTATGAATATGTATTCCTTGATACTAAGTTCATTTGCTGCTGTTCTCTATTGTCTACTTTTACTTGTACACCACCTCTAACGTCTTTTGTTGGATTGGAATTCATTAGTGGATTATAAAAAGACATGTGTCCAATATTTGGTACAGTAAGAATATTATTAACATTTGGTGGTTTCCCGGTAGCGGCAGTAGCAGCTACTTTTTCTATTCTGTCTTTAATAAATTGAGGTAAACTGGGCAATCTACCAGTTTGTGATACAATAACGTCGCCTTTTAAGTCAGACATGAATAAAGTATCCGAGCCATCCTTATGCATTTGCTTGTAAAAATAGTTCGTTGGTGAATAAAAATTCACGTTTGGAAAATCATAATAATGAACCATTGGCCTTCTAAAATCTTTAAATAGTGGTGTTGATCCCATACGTTGCATCCCATGTGTGCCCAATTTCATGACTTCCTGAATTCTGTACTTAACAAATGGTGGCAATGGATATGGGCGATTAGTTTCCGTCACTACTACGTTTTGGCTATCATTTGAAATATATGAAGTTACTCTCCCATCTCCGTGGATTTGTTTGTACGAATATTGTGCTGGCCCAACTGGGATAGGTACTCTTACTGGATACACAGGTTTCACGTTTGGAAATGAAATAGGCCTTTGAAAATTTTTCAGTATTGGATGATCTTGGACGAGTATAGGTCTTTCGCTAACTCGAATACCATCATAAATCGTTGAACTATCAAATAAAATCGGAGGCCTTTCAACTTTACCGTCACTTACAGTTACCAGTTGTAATTGAGGAGTAAAAGATTGTACAGGAACGACTTCCTGCTCTTTTTTAACAGATAGTATTCCGGAACCGACTAATATCTTAATTCCTTGTAACGCTTTTAGAGTTTCTGCATCTGATTTTGTCCCAAAATAAGATGCAACAATACTCGCTCTCTCACGGTCGGCGTCAGTAATCGGTACAACTTTTTCTGTAATGACTACTTCAGGCACTGTTGGCACTGTTTGAACAAAAACATTGTCATACCCGGGTATCCTTATTATTCTTACATTTTCTTCATTATTTGTAACAACGGGTGCAGGGGTAGTTCTGTGCTCACTTCCAAAGACTGCATGATTGATAATTTTCTTGATAAATGATAAATTTCTTTTATTTCTCGGGCTTTCAGCGTTTGTGGCTGAGAAAATAGCAAAACCGGCGATTAACATACACTGAAACAAAAATAAGAAATATAGTATTCTCATAAACATAGCAATCCGCATTTTTGACGGACACAAAAAAAAAGATAACACTTAAAATGAACAATTAAGATACTTTATGAGTACACACTGAGCTGAGCCAAGAAAGACATAAAGAAGACTAAATGTACATAATAATCTTAGGTTGTTAGGGAAACTCTAATGAGCTCTACTTGCAAATTAACATTAAGCATAATTAATTGATTGTCAATTATATAATACTCCACATTTCGACAAAATATAAGTAAAATCTGGCATGATTAATGATATCCGATAAGATTACGTACACATAATGTATGTATATATAAATTTGGGTTTACATGAGCAAAGTTAGCGTAGAGTAACTGGATCGTATAACTTAACCGAGCGTAAACCCAGTTCCATCTTCAGCAGTGACGCTTCAGAGCCCAAGATCCGCTGCCTAAACTAGGAGATTTGGTGAGGTTACTGGTTTTACACAAAGCGACTAATATCTGACCTCTGCAACTCAAAAAGTAAACCATGACCAATTCTATAATGGATTTATACAGACGTTATATGGCGTTCGGAACCCACAGTTTAACGTGCCATCCGAAGCATGGAGTCATCATCCTTTTTCATCAGATAAATCAAGCCTGCAATATCCTAACCAAACCAAAACTAACTTTTCACAAAGTTACCTCCAGGGGGATTCGAACCCACGACCTCCGAATCACAAAACATACGCCTTGACCACTGGACCACGGAGGCAGTCTAACTGAATGTAGCCCGGTGTGATGTTAGCAATATTGATAGCACTAAAATAGTATCATTGTGTCGTGGCTTGCATGCGAATACTACAACAATTTCTGTAAACTAGCTCGGGAATGTTGAGAAAATTCATGGCTTCTATTTATTGGCCTTGCGAAAAACTAACAAAAAATGAATTTTCCAAACCTAATATAATCTTATAAGTAACGTTATTAGTATCAAGAATAAATTGTTTGGAAATTCACTTACATTTAACAAATACCACTGCATTTCTACAATTAACGAATGTCACTTTTTTTTTCACTTTTTACTTTCACTTGAGGTCCTTCTAATGCATCTCTTAAACTAAAACTGATTAAAATTCTCATTTTTATTTTCTTTTATACAAAACTATTAGTTGATTAGTTCATAAGCGTTTATTACTCATTAACAAATTATAATGATTAACCACCAAAATATTTTGTCTGTGGTTCAGGACATAAGCTTAAGCGTATTAGTATAATCAGCTCATTAAATAATACTTTCTTTTTTATAAAAGCCTAAGACGTTAGCCCGGTATGTAAGGTACTTAAAAATAAATTTTCAAGTAAATCTATTTAGTAATTATTACTTTTTTATAAATAAAATATATCTAAAATGTTACCCCATATGTTAGGTACCCTCATGCCAAATTTCAAGTAAAAGTGGATTTTGTGTGATGCGTGTTCAGACAGACAGACAAAATTTTCCAAAACTGCAGATTCGTTATCTCTATCGATAACTAAGTAAGTATATTCCACAAAGACTTTTAAAATAAATATCTAATGTACAAATTTCGCTCTTCTTCAGATTTATTATATGTATCTATGGATAACGTTGTATAAACAGAATAAAATATATAACAGAATTGTATAGAAGTCACATGAGCATGATTTATTTCTGAAATATAACGGCTGCAAGTAAAACAAAAAATAAATAAAACTTTCGCATTATTTTTATTAGCTTTATTAAATAAATATACATATTTTGTATATTCTAAAAACCTTACAACTCAATAGGCTACTTATTATTCTACGATCATTATTGCTAAGTATTGAAAAATTATACATTATTTTAATAAGCAAATGCCTAAAATAAATATATTATATTTACTTACATGTTAGGTACAAGTTTAATTAACAAAATATATTCCTAAAACTAAGTTTGACTAGTAAAATGGAAGACATAATTTGATTGTCTTATGCTACTACAAGTATACAAGAGTAGTTTCATTTAAATCCATAATTCTGACCTTTGTTAGTCAATTTGGTGCTGTCATTATGAAGTTATGCGTAGATACATATCTACATTTCAACAATGCATTCTAATATTGCAAAGAGGAAAGATTTGTATTTTCGTTTGTAACTTAAAAACTACTGGGTCGATTTAGATGAAATGTGAAATATGTATAGACTTCTGGAGTTACGTAGATTTTTATCCTGTAATTCCCACGGCGCGTTTCTTGCGACATTGGGTGACAGCTGCGAGGAGTCGAACAGCTCACCAATAGATAACAGCTAGACAACACTTGACTAGACAAAATTAGACGAGATTTTTTGATGCAGCCAAGTTACGCACACCAAGGCACTTCAGCATCAAACACGTGTCTTGGTGGCAGAGGGTGGTGTGGGTGGTGCGGCTGCGGAGAGCCGTGGAGCAGTTCGCACATGAAGCTGATATACGTAATCGCCAGCCGAAGGGTTTCGATGCGCGAGAGACGTTTCTCGTATGCGAAGGTTGGGACCTGGAAACATTTGACGATCAGTCTACCCGCTTATTGTGTTTTTATTTATGGGGGTCCATGCGCTTCACTAGCGCCGCCATCAGCTAAAAATCATTACTCACTGCAAAGATAATTTATCAAAAACCCGCTAGAGCAGATTGAAGTTTATTTTAATCATATCAATTTATTAAGTTATAGTTACAGAAAGCACAGGTGCTAAAAGACACCGTTTTTGGCACTTTTGCTCTCTGTAACTACAAGGAATCCTAATTTAATAATTTGTAATCTTGAAAATAAACTTCAGTACTTATACTTCACTGATCTTGCGGATTTGCAAAAAATTACGTCTTCAGGGAGTAATATTTTTTACCTCATAATAGCGCTAGTGTAGTGCTGATAGCCCCATGTGGGTGATAATAATTTTCGCCACAATAACTATGGTCATGAATATAAAATAACTAGCTTTTACCCGCAGTTTCTTTTGCACATGAGGGTAGGTGAAATACGTTACATTATTCCACGAAAATACTTCAAATTATCAATTCAGTTAATCCAAGTTTCGGAGCAATTTTGACTGTGTTCTATTGTATCTATGTGATTTAACTGTATGGGTGTGTGTGTGTGTGTATGTATAAATAGCTGTAACAACGGTGTAAACTTCATTTTGAGGTAAGCTTTGAACTATTTACCAGCAAATCTCTTATCACACAATCAAATACATTTGTAGAAATAAATAAATAATACCTACATTTAACGAAGCGATTTTGACAAAATTTTATTAAATTTTATCATTTTAAGTACTCAAAGTTCTAAATGTTGTAAAGTGCAATTATTAAATTACATACACTACTTTCCATTGCACATTATAAAGTAATTACATTAGGGTAATGATTTCAAAAGCATCAAGATGTATTACGTAATAACAGGAAGATTTTACGACAAAGACGCACACAGTCAATAAGTATTTGCATCTGTGATTTGCACGAGGACTCCGCAATTAAAAACCACCGACAAATAAAAAAGGAAGTGTACCTAACTTCTATCTTTTACATTTTTAACGCACGCGACCTACCGACGAAATATTTATATATAAAAATTAAGTTATTGTAATCTGGCCATTAAAAACATAAAATAAATTCATACATGTTTAGAGAATCGTAAAAATTGAGTTAATCTGAAACTTAGATCGAGACTTTGAGAGACAAAAAATCTCAATTAGGTATGAGACACTAATAATTTGACGATATCCGTAGTGTAACGGTTAACGCAATTGACCGATACTCAGGAGGTCCCGGGTTTGATCCCCGGTCAGGTCATGAAGGAAAATGACCTTTTTCTGATTGGCCTGGGTCTTGGATGTTTATCTATATATGTATTTTGAAATGAAACAAATTTAATGGATTTTATCGTTTCGGATACTTTTCAGCATCCATCTTCACGGAAGACTGAGGTGGGGTAGTCTCTAAGTAATTTCAATGTCTAATATTCGTGTAAACTTAAGAAATAATTATATATATATATGTATTTATTATAAAATATAATATCATATAAGTTAGTATTCCATAATACAAGTTTCGAACTTAGTTTGGGGCTAACCTAATTTGTGTGATTTGTCCCTATATACTTATTTATTTATTTATTATTATTTATTATGATTTTCGTGCCTGACCGCTACATAGGAGGTTCCGGGTTCGACCCCCGGTTAGGTCATAATAAAAAATGATCTTTTTCTAATTAGCCTTGGTGTTGGATGTTTTTCTATACGTATTTAGTATGTTATAAAATACAGTATCGTTGAGTTAGTATCCCATTACACAAGTCTCTAACTTAATTATACTAACTAAATCTGTGTGATTTGTATATTAAAAGTTACACAAGATCCAGGCCAACCAAGATCAAAAAAGATAATTTTCCATCAACTGGGGATCGAACTCGGAAAGTTAACCTTACCTTTCGTCTAAGTTTGTCAAAAGCCTCATTCAAGTTAAACATTCTCCGTCGCTCGCGAATGTTCGCCGCGCGACGTTGAGCGACGGACGCGACGCGACGTCGCGGCTTCTTGCCGCTAGGAGTAGAACGCGCTGATCCGCGCCCTCCGCATCCCGCCGCCGACCATACTGTTAGACAAGTAATTAAATTAAAAAATTTAACGCAGTTTAAACGCTCCTCTTTTTGCGTCGGGAGTTAAAACATAGTTACGAACACTCTCGATTTAGTTACCTTTCTACCAAAAAAATAATTATCCAAATCGGTTCACCCTATTTGATACTACGATACCACAGACAGAATGACACCCACACATCAAACTTATAACAACCCTCTTTTTGTCGGGGGTCAAAAGTAGTGAGAAATCTTCGATCAACAATAAAGAACTAGATTCACAGTTCTGAACAAAATCAAACAAAAAACGTCCTCACTTCAAAAAAGATGACAACTATTATAATTATTTCGACAAAATTCCATTTCCAGAATTGTGTATAGAAAACAAATCTTAATGTGTGCAAGTCAGACTAACGAGACTAACTGAAGTCTGCTCATTTATAAGCGATAAGCAGTGTTTTCACAAATCTAGTTGTTTATCGTACATCGATACATGTATGTGACTCTATACATAATAGTAAAATTGTAACAGAATTATGTCCGTACATATGAGATATTAAGGAAAAAATTTCGAAAATCTCGTATTTTTCGGAAATAAATAAGCCAAAACGATTTATTTTTGTCTCTCTGTATCTTCTGTTTGGATATTTGTACACGCATCATGCAAAAGCGACTGGATTTGATATGGTTTTCATAGTTGTATTGTAGAAGGTCTAACTTACATAAACTACATAAACTACTTATAGCGTTGCATAGACTTATAGCGTTGGTTTCATCTTGATACGCCACTTAGAACCCGAAATACTAAAAATAATAGTTACGCGTGGACGACGTCGCGGGTATAAGCTAGTATTAAATCACCATCTGCCTGCCCTGCTCCCATATTATTCGGGGTCGGCGCAGTATGCCTTATTCTTCCATACTCTTCTGTCACTCGTCAAAAGGTCATTCACGCCCTTTTCCTCATATCCTTCTTCACACAGTCTATCCATCTTTTTTTTAAATATAATACTTATATGTAGGTAAGACGATAATGATCGAATTTGGAAGGATTCGACTTTAGAGCTTCTTTACCGTTTTTTTTGCCCGACTGCGGCAGAAGGAGGATTATGTTTTTATAATACTTAATACTTCATGATTTAGGTATGCCGAGTCATGGTATCAAGTGTGGATAGTTGGTGACTTTGTGTGCATATTCTATCTAAATGATTAATTATCACAGCATCTCAAGCGAATATTACAAATTACAATATACATACCTAGAATATTAACAAGAACTGTGTTTGTAAAAAAAAATTATCTTTGGTCGTTTGAAGGTTAACTCTCTTTGACGCACCTATGTAGCGGGCCCTGACTCCCAAGCTCTGAACACCGCTAAGGATGCAACTGGGAATAAGTTATATTATCTATGGATGATGATGAGAACTCACCCAGGTCGGCAGGAGGGAAGGCCAGGATGTCGGGGTAGGGCACCGACGCCGGCGGCGCGTCCCACAGCGGTCCGTACGGGGACACCTCACTGCCCTGAACGACAACAGAAAATCAGAATAAACAGCCAAGTATGAGTTAGACTTGTGCACGAAGAGATCCGTAACATTAACTTAAAAAAATGCAAAAAAAATCACGTTTGTTCGACAAATTTGAAATAAGTAGTTATAAATTATCCCCTAATTCATAAACTACTTGAACGACTTTGTTCAAACCAATTTTCGTAAGTAGTAAGTAAGTAAGGGGGGCAGACTTAATTAATAAAAAATATAAATGATCTAAGGTATTCAAACACAGAAAGTTACATACTTATACGCATACACACACTCATACTTATATTTAAACGCTTAGTTTTATTTTCAAGATCTTACGGCACAATTTCGAAATGGTTTATTGAATACATCTAAAAACACAGTAAGGAACCTTAGACTTGGCAAGACTTTGTCTAGATTTCATTACTTTTTAGAGATAAACAAGTAGCTTCATTGAAATTTGGCTAGTTTTTTACAGAATGTTTTTGGTGGGATTACACTGTCACTGAACAGTTGCGCAACTTTGATTTTCGGTCACTTTCTGTGATTTAATATCACTTCTTTTACCTTGTCTTCAAGCCGTGTTTTTTCAGATATACTATCACGTTTTTATCCCTTACGGGGTAGACAGAGCCAAGAGTCGCGAGACCCGAAGTTCACGCTAAGCTGAATAGTGGGCTTACTGGTAGAGTGGAAACTCAGATATATTGACAGGTTGCTAGCCGATCGCCAATGAGAATTCCTTTTTTTTATTTTAGAGGGAGGCAAACGATCTGGCGGGTCACAAGATGTTAAGTGATCACCGCCGCCCATACCCATTTGGGGAGGACGGAGAAGTTGGGCCTCCGGCTCTCCCAGTCACCGGACGGAGCATGGCGGCTGATAGCCGCCATTCAGGCGTCGGTCTTCTGTGGGAGTATCGTGTGGTTCCTGTTTCAAGTCCTTTCACTTGATGGACTTTTACAATCTACGTAGGAAGAGTAGCAGCTGGCACATCCTACGTTTTTCTTTCGCTTCCAGATCAGCATAGAAGCAGTATACTTATTTAGTGAGCACTGTAAGTAGTCGTTCAGAAATCGATCTAGGTTTAATGCAATCATAAGATAAACTAACAATTTCACATGCTCTTATATATGTGTGAAGATGGATGCTGAAAANNTTGCATAAATTGTGTTTACAATAATTGTCAGGCTGTGTGTGCACGTTATGGGTTTAAGTTTAAATCCTGGTGTTTTTCTATTTCATGTTTATATCTACATAATTTATGCTTCAACTGTAACCTGTTGTGTATATCTAAACAAATAAATAAATAAATAATGCTCAAAGTAGCAATTTTGACAGCATGTGCTTAATTTTAACAGAAGTTATACTTTAATTATACGTGGAAGCTTCCATATGTGCTTTTAGCTCGGTGAACCTTAAAATCAAATAAAATTGTTGAAGTTGTTAAACGCAACCTCAAATTATAAAAAGAAAAATAAATGTTCTTATTATCATCATCTGACACAAGACAAATTTATTTTCAAAAAATATAACGCTTCTAGCTTTTATACAATTCTTCGGATTTTCAGGGTCTATTAGTCTATAGCCCTTTCTATTCTCGCAATATCCCACTTATTCTTAGAAGATCGAAGATATACTTCTTAGCTTTAGGTTCTAATTTGGTTCGCTTATTCACATGAGCATAAGCAATGCACCCAAAAATAATCAAATGTGAGACTGATACCTTGCGATTAGTCCACTTTTCTGGAGTAATAATCTATGAATGTAATGAAATATCTAATCAAATTATATACTTACTCAATCAAGCCTAAGATTTTGGAATGAAAATAAATATCAAAATCAAGCTACCTAATCAATTATTGAAACGATGGGGAATGTCCTCTACCATCAACCACTTGGAGGCCTCACCAAAAAACAGTGTCATGGTAATTTCCTTGTGAATTGCTGACACAAGCTTAGTTGCCCTTATCGGCATTAGTGGTTGAAAAATTGTAATAGGTATATTTTTGTTATAAACTCCGAAGTACTTACAATTAAATAATCTGTATCTTTTATAAATCATAGACAAATTTTAAATTAATGCGGATTAATATTCGATTTTAATTAAATTCTAATTATATGCAATATAAAAATCGGAAATTTTAGGATCTTAAGACCTTATCTCATCATTTTTGTAATTTGAATTTATTTTCTAGGGACATTTGCATTTTTTTTTGTTTTTTATTACTTACTGCAGAGCTGCTCCAGACGTGCGGCGTCTCGCTGCCGTATGACATCAGCGGGAAATGAATCTTGATACCTTTGCACAGCACCACAAGCCGAAACCACTCACCACTACACCACTGGCTGCTACCTTAAAATATTGCCTGAGGTTCCCTTTCAGGGATTTTTTTAAATAGTGGACCGGATACGGAGAAATATGAAACTGGACTAAATCAAAATATTAAATCTCGCCATCCCGAAATATAGATGGGAGAATTTTATTAATATTTCCTATTAACCAAAATTGTATCTTATTGTTAAAGAAATAAAGCAGATTTTACAGTAACAACCTAAAATGGCACCCTTAGTGGCAAGAACGTCAGATTTCTGTAATATGATTGGTTGATCTCGGGGTGGTTCGAGGGTGGCTGTTTCTGATTGGTCACAGATGATGCTGGGCGTACCTTCATGACTCCTATTTTCAGACATAAATCTTCAATACAGGTCTAATGTAGTCAAAATGCAATAGGATACAAAAATATTTACAGTTAAAACAACGTGAATAAAAATTTCCATCATCTTCAAATTTCAAAATGTCTAATTATACTTGCTTATTATTAATCAACATTTTAATTTAATAAAATTAAATAAAAAAATATTTCGTAAAAATGTTTCGTAATAGATAAGTTGGAAAGGACGAAAATCATGTATGTATTTCACAAATTTAATAGACTCCCGTATGGTCTAGTGGCTAGGATACCTGGCTTTCACCCAGGAGGCTCGGTTTCGATTCCCGGTACGGGAAAACTATTTTTTTATAAATTCTAATTCTTTTAAATGGCTCACGTCGTATATTTCATTCATCTTTTTGTGTACAACTCTAAGCTATATTTAGGAATAATATTAAGTATAAATTTCGTTGCATTGGACTTTTAAAACTTAGCCGGTTATTATAACATACCTACTCTAATTTCACCATCAAACTCACCCCCCAAAGCACTTGTACCCCATAAGTAATTTCATATAATTTAATCTGTTATTGATAACTTGATCGGATTGCGATTATTCGCGCTAAAAACGCAGATGTCGATTCGTCATCGCCATATTGTTCCGATGACGTAATAACCTGACACTTGTCATTTTGGCGCGAAATTGGGGCGGATGGGGTAAATCCCAAAATTAGATTAGCAGAGGGTAGTTTGCAGCTGTCAGCATAATTTTCATTAAGCATGGTTATAGGCTAGTTTAGATACATTTAGAAATTCAATGTTGTTTTCGTACATCTTTTTATTACAAGGTAAATTCAAAATTCTTTGTAGGGTTCAGTAGCCTATCCGTTTGTTCCTCTGTCTGCCATGAACTGTGTATGTCTGAACCGTGATAACAAGACATTTAACATTTCCACAGATATAGTTTCATTTGATGTAGGTAGTTACAGTTCTAAGTTATAAAATGTACTCTTGTTTAATCAAAAAAGCAATGATCTGTTTCAGAGGTAAAAGTTTACCTAATGTCTAGTCAATGTCATGTTGAAACCACCCTCTAAAATAAATACTTTTACTCTATATTACAGAAAACATTTTCCTCAGTCTCCATTATGGTCTGCGTCAAAGTTCATGGTGTATTGTGAGTTTAAGTGAAGCCAAAAAAGTAGACAGGTTGGAACTGAAGAATATTATAAATTTTAAAAATTGCACACGTAAGTATTTCCTATAGGTATCATTTTACTTTTTTAACCCGGCTAGTTTCAAGTCCTTTCCCTTAATTGACCTTTACAATATGCGTAATGAGAAAAGCAGCTGACGCATCGCACGTTTTTCTTTCGCTCCAAACTAGCATGGAAGAATTTTACGTTTTTAATGATTCATTAAGAATGTTTGTGATGTAAAGCAATATTTTAATCACTCCTAAAACCTTTTCATTTTACAATTAATATCAAATTAGTAAACACACTAAACATTTTAAAAATAAGTAGAAATCATTTTAAAAGTCAACGAGGGCTGTTTATCCGCGTCAAATTTATAAGATTTAACAAAACATGTCAGCGAATTACACGCTTCAATTACAGTAGGGGTAAAAGGGCGGGATGTGCCCGCGACCGCACGTGGCACCGCTTGGGGTGACTTTTGATATGATAACTAGAAGCGATCGTATTGTTCCCTAATTGTTTTGTTTTGACGACACAATGCTCCGCTAGAAGTAATAGTATACTGACACAATTGCTCGTATTTATTTTGAAATGTAAAATATTTTTTATTATATCAGAGTATAGAGATATTTATTCGGATCGACTTGAAGAATCGCGATACTTGTTACTTTTGTTTATGGTAATCAGTATTTTTGAGAAATCTTGAAGTCCAATCACCAGTAAGAGGAGGAATGAAGGATGAATTTTAAAGTATACTTATAATTTATTTATTAATTATTCCACTTTATTATTACAACAATCGCTCAAACCTTTTAGAACTTATGTCTTCGATAATATAATGAGGAGAAAGTTCAATTAATCTAATTATAATAAGTACTTTGGCCTATTTAACAAATTACCTTGGACTCTCCGTAACAATAGATCATTACTACAGTGATTATTTAATTATTTCAAATCGGCTATAAAAATTAAATGTCAGGTTTCTACGCAGAAATTAGAATCGGCTTGAAGTCGGGTTGGTTATAAGGTGTTTTTAATTAATCCCAATAATATTGTATTAATTATACAAATAAATCCGTTATTTACAAACATAAAAACACACTTTCCCATTTATAATATTAATTTGGTCTTATGGATTACAAAGACATACTGCTCGTACTAGATTGAATATTTTTATTTATTTATCAAACAACTCTCTTGATCCCTTGACTAGTTTTTTTCGCCAGTGTTACGTTTTTCAATCGTAATTAAGATTAGTTGCACGAGTGTATAATCGCATATCCGTCTGTAACGCGCTAATACGATTTTAATAAAACGGAACCGAAGATAACTCGCAGATTTAGACAATATGTCCCGGACGCCCCCATTTTATTGTCACAGTAGCTAACAAGGAACAAAGGGTCAGTTAGGGTAACCATGGCTTTGTATAAAAATATTGAGTATTACTATAATTTTTTAAAATATTGGGTGCTTTTTTTTGGTGATATGAAAATATAAAAACGAATTTATTTTATCTATGTTGCTGATAAATTAGCCACGATTAAAAATGATGTATTGTGATGGGTTTGTTTGGTATAATTAACTGGTTATATTTATTAATTATGCTTATTATATAAAAGACTTTGATTTCTTTCTACGTTTCAATAATTTCATTAGAAAACAATGGATTTAAATTCGCATGTCATGTGTCAGTAGCTCACTAAATTCAAATGTACCTTGTTTACTCTCATCTGTAAAATCAGTATTCTTAAAGTATTCATATTTTTTTTATTTGTGGTCACTCTACTATCAAAGACACAAGTGTTCGACCGTGAAAAATCTTACTTTGTATATTAAATACCGTAAAATACATTTTCCTTCGTTTAATAACTCATTATTTAATAACAAATCTATTAATGAAAATAATTTTTATAAGTATTTCTACAGGTAGCAAATGATTTTAAGAGGATGAAGAATGAGATGTAGAAAGCAAGCAAAAATGTAAAAAATTAGATAATATACATATATTAGAGACGTTTCGCCACATCCATTCAATATAATCTTCGACGATATAATAGATATTTGATTAACGAAATTATATTAAACGTTACGTCGGCGGCACCCATATCAGATCGTCGACGACATTCAACCGGCTATCTTGGAAGTCTATGGAAGTGTCTTATGTCCAACAGTGAACTTCCTACTGCTGAAATGTTGATGACTAACAAAACAGCTCGGCGTATTAAGTCTCCGCTTCTCTTTGTTAGAATTTGGCATAGGCCAAATTACCGCTATAGAGCGGTAATAAAAACCGGTTTATATTATAACACATTTATTTTCCCATTACATAACTTTCACATGTATTTACAAAATTACACTTAAAATAATAACTTCACTTGCTTCACATAAAAATTATTTATTATTCTTAATCTATGCACACTATTTCAGCAAAAAAAACTTACATTTAAATTTCGTGTTCTCAATTTAAATTTTAGTTGACGATATATTTTTACCGCCATCTTTTTTAGCCTGGTCCGATTTATCTGTATATTTACGTTTATGCGCGGTATCTTTGGAATGTCAGGAGCCTTCTTTGACTTTCCCATTTTCGGTCACTTTGGAGGTGATTCGCTCCATCACCTCATGATTGTATGTTGAATGCAACATGAGTCCTAGTACACCAGCCCTGGAGACATAACAGATATATTTACTTTCAAATACTGCATTATAAAACTCTCAGTTATAGAGAATTTCGAAATGGGAAAAAAAAATTGAAAATCAACTTGTTTGCTTTTAATTATTATTATTTTTTTTTGTTAAGAATCTTGAAGCTATAGGAAGTCGAATGCTTCTGTACTGTTCCGCAGCCGATGCATCACTTTATTTAGTCAGTCACAGCCACTGCTCTCTCCATGTTAATCTCAGCTCTCCTCAGCTTCTCCCACTAGTGCCCGAGGTAAAATTCAGCAAAACACTTATACATCTAATCTACTCATCTAAATCTCACCTTGAAGCCATGGCTAGCCGGATACTCCTCTCCTGTTCTACCAGTTCATCCAGCCGAAGCCATTGCCTGACTCTCTCCATGTCAATCTCAGCTCTTCGCAACTTCTCCCACTGGTAGTGCTTCAGGCAGGACTTCTTGGGTGCGCGGCAGAACTCGCCGGTTGGTTCAAACACGTTGCGCACGAGCGGGCACCCGCAGCATTCGTTGTCGCTCACTTTCGGGTCTTTGAAATGCTCTGGGCACATCACCTGTGGTAAAATTTTCAGTTTGGAAGACCGATAGTTTCATTATTTAATTTTATGTTGATCCAAAATTTTTGTTTTGTATTTCCAATAAAAAATAAATTTTATAATTCTTATCTCGTAAACTTTACTAAAATTTTACTTACTACAATACATAGACGTTTATTGATTATTTCTTGACTATTCATTTCATTATAAGTTTCTTAGATAATATTTATAAAAATTACATTTAACTTACAACCAAAATTTTCTTGTTATAAAGATAAATATTACATACTCTGAGACATAAGATACATTTTAATTCTTCTTATTGGTTCAATATCTGAATCTCCATTCCACCAAAAAGCCCACCGTTCAACCACGCGCGGCTTTCGAGGCCTTGGCTCTGTCCGCCCCGTAAGTAATGAAGACGTGTGCTAAATATTCTCACCCTCAATCTCTTGCAGTAGGTGCCGTTGGCCGGGTTGTAGTAGTCGCAGAACATGCTTTGTCCGTCAATCCTGGTGCGGTGCCGGCTGCCGAAGGAAGCCTGTGCTTCGTACTTCACGAAACACTTCTCCATGTGTTTTACAGCGGTCCGTGAGTGGATCTCATGCCCGCAGGTGATACAGTACGTGGTTAGAGTCTCGTCGTCTGCTTCCTGTTCACACAAATAATGAATGTAACATTCCCACGGGAACGGGAATTATAAGACGCGAGAGTAGCCGTAGGAAAAAGCTAGTATCTTAATATGTACAGTCAAAATTAACATGGCCAGTTACCCTGCGCCGTAGTAACTGAAGTACGAAAATCTATCGTTATGGTTAATTTTATATGAAAATTAGATTAATTCCTCAAACGATCGTAGCGGCGCTGCTCTGGTATTCATAGCAAATTGATAATTACAATAACCATAATGAGAGCAATATTTTTTCATGCTCCAGGCACTGTATGAGCATTAAAACGTACCTTATCGTCAGTATAGACAACAGTAGCATTCTTGGCTCGGGCCACAATAGCGTCAAGTTCAGTGTGTTGCTTGTCAAGTGCACGTAGGGCTGCTTGGGCTTTGGCCATGCCGCTGCGGACCACCTCCAGGGACTTTCTGTTCTTTTGCTCAGCCACGCAGCTGGATAGAGACCATTCTTGGATACGTTGAGGTAAGACCTGGGTCGAAGAAAAAAATATACACATTAATTTAATTATACTTAATTTTTGTTAATTTTGTTTTTAAATAATAGTCCAGTCGGTTTTCTTTCGCTCCCAGACCAGCTGGTGACAGATGGACAGACAAAACAGCTAAGTCTCAGTAAAAGGGTCCCATTATGCCCTTTGTACATTGAGCCCTAAAAAATATACCATTATATTCACAGCCTTCACACTTCACCTGGTATATCCTGGCAGTAGCAAGCCGCACGCCGCACTGAGACGAACAATACTTGGAGCCGTAGAGCGCTGCGCGCGTACATTGCGGCCCGAAGCACTGACGCGCCTCCGCCGTCTGCAAGTGTGATATCGACTCCTCTGGTTCATACGGCTCTCTTTCGTGATGCTTTTTCTTCACTCTTGTGCTGTGAGATAATCAAATTTATTTTATTTACATTTTTATTTATTACTAATTATTACTTAAGTTTACGCGAATATTAGACATTGAAATGAAACAAGCTTAGACACCACCCCACCTCAATCTTCCATGAAGATGGATGCTGAAAAGTATCCGAAACGTCGGAGCTCAATAAATAATTACACATAAAGAAATCAATCTAAAGTCTTAAAACAGTATAAATTCCTTTGTGTGTAGTGATTAAATCCGTTAAATTTGTTTCATTTTTATTTATTATTTCCAAAAATAAAATAAACATTACAACTTTATGCAAACCAAAAACCATGTAGGTTTGTCTGGAGAGCATCTTATCATTGTTCAATCTTATTTTTAATAAATACTAAAATACAGTAGTAGTAGTTTGTTTGTTTCTTTGTTTGTGTGTCATATCTTTTTTGTTATGTTAAAAAAAAAAACTTAATTTACAATTTTAAAGGTTACATACAATGGCGCACTTATCCCATGAAGGGATAGATCTCTTACGGTTTATTTTTAGAAAATTTCAGCTTTTGCTCTAACTGAAAAAGATTTTAATAGAAGCCTTTACATTAACATTAGCATATTTGTAACTTTACTTACTGTCAATAATTGTATTATTAACTTATACCGTTTTTTTCTTACCTTGACTGCCTAGAGGTCTTCTTACTTTTGATGCAAATCCGCTGCTTACACTTTAACTTCGTCTTGCTATTTCCACTGTACATATCTTCGCAGGCATCACAACTATAAAATTAAATATGTAAAAGAAAATTTTAATATTCCACCAGTTCACTAGAACATTTACTAACTTATTCGTGGCCATTGCCGCGCAAAGTGCGTCATGTAGAATGCCAATAACGCGATTGTTGCGTCATAAATAGTTTGGACCATCATAAACTCACCAAAATAAAGTTTGTTTTATATTCTACTAGTTTTTGCCCGCGGCTACGTTCGCGTAGTTGAATAAAATGAGACAAAAAGTAGCTTATGTCACTTTCCAGCCCATCAACTACCCCCACATAAAAATATCACACTAATTTTGCTGCTCTGTTTTGACGTGAAAAACAGACAAAGAAACATACTTTCTCATTTATAATATTAGTAATGGAAGTATGGATGCAATGTAAATTGTACTCACTGTCCACAGTCATGAGTTTGAAGGCACCCTGCACAGTCCCCGCAACCATCCTTGGCACTTGGTCTCTTGGAAGACTTGTTTTCTGAATGATCTTTCTCTTTGCGCTTTTTTTTCCTATCATCTCGACCTATAGCAAACATATGACCACTTCTACTCAATGGCATACTCTTGTAAGGAACCATAAAAATAATATGTAACAGATATATTTAATATTTTCTCAATATATCAAGTATTCATTCAACTAATCTATCATTTGTCAGAAAAAAATACCTTGTTTCGATGTAAAATAACATAGCTCAACATTAAACTTGTTGTCAAAAAGTATTTGAAAACTTAAAAATGAATATTATCAATTGGATTTGAAAGAAATTTTCTTTACATACCCGAGTCCCCATCATTTTCTCTCTTCTGTGGTTTAAACCTAGTCTTTAGACTGGGGTCCTCCTCCCGACAACGGTCACAGAAGTAGTTCTTGATATACTTGGCTTCCCTTTCTGATATGTTGATGCAGTCTCCATGATACCACTCTTCACATGCATCACATGCTCTGTTCCAACAAGTTAATTGCATTTAAAACTCACATAAATCTGATTAACAATATATTGTTGAATGCATGAAATGAAATTATATTGCAATTCCTGTATAAATAGCAGATACTGATAAGTGCTGACTTTTAGCTAATAAGAATCTGGTATGAACCCCGCTTTCTAAAGTGTCCATGACAGATTTATATTACGAAAAAAGGCGGAAAAATTACAACTCTATATATTACAAATACTGAATTGTACCTGTTAATAAATATTGTAGGATAAGTACAGAAAGATATTCCTACTATTAATATGTATATATACCGAGACCTTATATTATAAGACTAGTTATTTACATAGTTATAACTTACATCATAAACCGTGAACTATCCGAAGATCTACAGATGCAATACGCTTGACCAGCCTGATTTAGCAGTGTGGTGATCTTAGACTGCCGCTCAGGAAGATTAAACTGCTTTGCAATATCTGCTTTCTAAACAATAAAATAATTAAAAGTAGAAGAAAATGCACAAAACAAATATAGTCTTTATAAAAAGTTAATAAATAAATACTCACGCTTTGCTTATATTTTTTATCCCCCATTTTCCGAAAAGATGATATAAATTAAACGTTTATAAGAAAAATACGAATAGACTATCTCTAACGGAAATGATGATTATCTTAGTAAGATTTTATTGCATTTCACCTTCGTAAATAATCTCGTACGTAGTACTAATGACAAAGAATAAAGTAATACATACGGAAAACTAATGCAAAACTGCAAATGCAAATTGACAATTTGATTTGACGTTGACTGACTGACATCATACTGTTATTTTTATTGCCTTTTGATTTGATAATAGGGATGTTCGATATTCATCGATAGTGAATAAACATCGATGTTCATTTGGAAAAAAACGATGATTTGACATCGATGTTTTGCCTTCGATAATATC
>JADGIL010002501.1:23186-44584 GCA_020352625.1 Cactoblastis cactorum
GCATTTATAATATTCGTAGGATTAGATCGTATAGGGCACTAGATGTAGTATAGTATATGTGTGAGACCTAGATACTTGAAAGTATTTTACTTTTGGTATTATTTAATAGAAAGTATTAAGTATACTTATTTCTATTACTTAATACCTTACTTAAAAGTAAAGCATTGTACTTGAAAGTATATAACTCGAAAGCGTGAATATTTGCAATTAAATACCATACAAAAGTATTTTCAAAGTCATTTATTTGAATGGAAAGCGTCAGTGCGTTGCCATATGCTTAGATACCTTACACATACTACGGCAACAAGTATACAAGTATATGCGTCAATCTTAGAGCATTTACTTAATTAACTAGTCGGCGCTATTTTGTGTCAAGACGTATCGTCCATAAAGGTTCGCAAAATTTTGCGAATTGTGCTGTTTCCAGGTGTAAGAGGCATTCTGCTACTTCAAATTTGCATAGCTAAGGCATTTCCTATCACATGTAAGTATAAATTGTCCACCAAGATTGTTTTTAAATACAATCGCGAAATATTGTGTAATGACATTTCGATACAATCGATAAAAACTGTCGTTTACGTTAGTAGTTCTTTCTCTTGTGTTTATACTTTTGTGTATGTCAATTATAGAAGTCTGTCTGACTGACATTCGGTAGGTCGGAAAATGCACTTTTGTGTATTTGTTGTTTTGTTATAAATCTTTGAATGCATAATAATTTGTGATTAGCATGGTTGATTAGTAATAAAGTGAACAAAAAACAATTTTAATTTATGAATAATGTAATATGGATAGGTAAATAGTTTTTAAACCCAGGCAGTCGAAAAGTTACCTTTAATTTTTTTTTACAATATATATATAATATAAAAAAAAACATTTACCTTTTCTACATATTTTCAAGGTACCTAATACTGTTAATATGAGTACCAAGGGAACTACATACGGAATATGCAGATGCTGCTCTGCTAAAGGCTACCATAAGGAATTGATGAAAGAATACTATATAAATGGAGTCAGAGAAGTTTACTATGATCTATTCATGGAATGTTTTAATCTATTTGTAAGATATTTATTTAGATTTACCCTCTATTTCAACAGTTAACTTTAGTGTAGTTTTTTGTTATAAATATATTATGAGCTGCTATCCAAAGCAACTAGCTCTGTA
This sequence comes from Cactoblastis cactorum, assembly GCA_020352625.1. Taxonomy (NCBI): domain Eukaryota; kingdom Metazoa; phylum Arthropoda; class Insecta; order Lepidoptera; family Pyralidae; genus Cactoblastis; species Cactoblastis cactorum. The sequence goes on from JADGIL010002501.1 coordinate 24,349, forward strand.
TTTTTTTATATAAATAAAGACTTTAATAACATATTATTTTGAATAACAAAATAATTAATAAATCCCAACATTACAAAGCTAAACCGTTTACATTTACTAGTTTTTGCAAAATACTTGAACTTATATTTATATTTTAGTTATCTACAGACCAAAGCTTGACAAACCTGATCTGCACATCATGTGTCCAACGTCTACAGGAATCAAATAGTTTCCGAATGATGGTAGTGGCAACGGAGAGACAACTTCTCAGTCATGTTTCCAGTGTTGAAAGCAAAGAAACTGTATTTGTCAATGGTGAGATATGTCCTCCATTTTTTAATGTAATTGTTCAGATAGAAGCATTGACATACAATTAACAACTAAACTCACTATCCTGCAAAAAAGTGTCCTCGGCACTGCTCATCATTTATTAATGAGCAAACTTCAACTAGTCTCATNNATAAGTTTTTTTTCGAGGTCAAGATATACAACACATTATTTAGAAAGGGAAAATCATGACATATTTTGGAATGATAATAGAAATGAAAGTTGGCCAAGTGAACTAATTTCATTAACAGTTTAACTGCCCATAAGCCTTTCATTCATTTAGGCATTCAAGTTTTTAATGGCTTATTTGTTTGACTGTGTACTACTCAAACATTATTACTATTAATATAAATACTATTAATCCTAGTTTCATATCAATTCTGTGAAGTATAGTGATTAAATGATAGCAATAATTTTACAGTTAAATGTTTTGATTTTTTATATTTGTATATTCTTTTTTTCAGTTCCGCCAGCACCAGAAGGCTCATTGAATCAAAATATAGAAATAAAAGTGGAATGTAAAGAAGAAAGTGATATTGAATATGATGAGTATTTGGACGATGTGCATGATGAAACAGTATCAGGTAAGAAAGACCCAATTAAGCTAGAAAAGTCTGCAAATTTCTATACAATCTATTGGTTAATTGAGACTATTAAATGTATGGTGTGTTAGCCAAAATATCTCTTTTTGTTTCGTATATACATATATGGTAATTATACATTCACTCTGTNNTAAAAAATTACTATTTGTCTATTGTGTCCACTTATTTTTGTCGTAGACTGTACATCTAGACATAAATGTTTTGAAATTAAATATAAAGCTGGTATAGTTTTTCTTTAAAGTTTAACACAAAAATGTATGATTTTGAGATAATCTGATCTTGCTTGACCCGCACAATAAATTGTGATACTTCACTGTTTTCTTAATTTAATTTAATTTATTTATATTTACTTTATTATAATAACACACTAGCAGCTTATTTAGCTGATGAGTGTGTTGCTTTAAATTTTACAGATTTTATCTAATCTCTTCTTAAAACTGTTTATTTAACACTAGCTAATGCCCGCAACTTCGTCCGACTAACCGTTAAAATGACCGTTGCTCAGTTACAATAAATTATATACCCCTCGGAACCGTACGCTTTTCCGGGATAAAAAGTAGCCTATCTTTTAATCTAGGTTATAGTCCATCGCTGTGCCAAATTTCATCCAGATCCGTTTGGTAGTTTTTGTGTGATCCGTGTACAAACATACAGACAGACAAAAATTCTAAAAACAATGGTTTTGGCTTCTATAGGCCCTACAAAGAGCCCTTATATATTTTTTTTCTTAAATATCTTCCATGTACAGACAAAGCTCAGTTACAATTTTATTATATGTATAGATATTGCATATTACAGGTATTTGTTATTTACAGAGACAGAGGTAGAAAAAAGCTTGTTGGCTGGCGAAGCTGAGTTGCTTGCGAGGTTTCCTCTTCGGGACCTCAAGCCTCTGCCTTCCCGTGGCACTTTATACCAAATTTGCCCAAACTACGTGAGACATTTAGATTCTGTGAAAGGTACATTTTGATTAATATTAAGAAAAAAATGCAGTATACTATGGTGGTTAACAAATAAGTTATCTCTTAAAAAAAAGGGTGTTCTTAAAAAACTTATACATATTTTTATTTAATCTCACGAAATCCTGCATCAAAGTTAAATTTTGATTTTACCTTACATAGATTATGTATATACATATATCAAATCAATATTATTCTTTTTTAGATTTTAACACCATGAATTACTTTACATTTACATACTTTGTTCAGTGATATACCAAACAGTACTTTAATATTCCAATATAATTTCAGGTGATATAATTACTTCTAGTATGATACCAGATCTTATGGAAGAAAAACCTAAAAAGGCATCGCCAACCATATACCTCACTGAAAAAATGGCCCATATCTCCAATGCAGCGACGCTCATCCAGTGCTCCAACGTGACGCCATTCCGCAGTAAAAGCCGCTCTGGATTCCCTTGTTTCTATTGCAGCAGTGTCTTTGACTCACTAGATAAATTAAGAGATCACACATTAGATCACAAAAAAGATGATGTCAACAAGATTCTAAGCAGGTATGGAGCTGAATGCATGGTTGTATATGCAGATGTCACAGATCTAAAATGCACTATCTGTAATAATGACATACCCAATTTAAATGAACTTAAATCCCATTTGATGAAAGTCCACAATAAAAAATTATTCACAGATTATACTGATAGAGTTATCCCATTCAAACTGTCGAATGATCATGTATATGAATGCCAAGCATGTGGTTTTAATTTTGAGACATTTGGAGCCATAGAAAGGCATATGAATACACATTACAGAAACTATGTATGTCATGAATGCGGAACAGGATTTATAACCAAATACAGATTGAAAGTGCATGGGAAAAGTATGCATGCCGCAGGTAATTTCCCCTGTGAAATATGTAAAAAGGTTTTCACAAGCCAGCAAAAGCATAAAAATCATGTTGATGCTGTACACAAGTTATTGAAACGGTTCAAATGTACGAAATGCCCGGAGCGGTTTACTGAATATTTCCGTAGACAGAAGCATATGGTAGAAGTCCACGGTGGTACACCTTTGTATTATAAGTGCAATGTCTGTGATAAGTCTTTTGAGAGACGTTACACCTTATCAAGACATTTGAAGCGAGATCATCTGGAAGAAAGAGACTATCAGTGTGAATTGTGTTCATATAAGTGTTTTACTAGTAACGAACTGAGAGTGCATATGGTGAAACATAATGGTGAAAGAATATTCGAGTGTTCTGTATGTAAGAAATCTTACGCAAGGAAGAAGACACTGAAGGAACATATGCGGATACATAATAATGATAGAAGATTTGCTTGTGCTGTTTGTGGCCAAGCGTTTGTACAGAAGTGCAGTTTGAAGGGACATTTGAAGACTCATCACCATGAATATTCCCTACAGTTGGTTTGAGTACTTTATAATAAATTATGTGAAAAAAATTAGAATAAACCTATATTAAAATAAATCAGATTAAATAGCATTTTATATCCGTATCTGTTTTACCCAAAGTCTCCAACTTCCATTCCAAACATCCTAATTGATTTTCCTGTTCCTGTCGATATGAATATAAAAAAATGCTACAAAAACTTCTGTAGCTCTCATTCAATATTTGTATTATTATTTAATATACTCTTATCTGTGTGTTCCATTTTGCTAACCACAAACCAGATTATCTCATCGCATTTATTTATACTTCATTGAGGAGTTCATTATTGAACTAACGATTGGCAACACCAAGTCAGCTGTTACTATAGCAACGAAAATGTTTATCATTTTAGGTTATAAAAGTCATCGAATTAACAAAACTACTGTTTTATGAAGTATTTCACAGCAATGGAAGATCTAGATACTCCACAAATTATAACTCATATAGAAAATAACCTAAATCACACTTTATTTGACTGCAAATGGATTCCTTGTTCAGCAAAGTTTGTAGTGATTGGGTGTTTACCAAAGGGAAGTGGAATGATAGAAGTGTACGAGATTACATCGGGAGAAGCTAAGAAACTAAAGGAAATCGAAAGACCTAATTCTTTCAAATGTGGCACTTTTGGAGCCAGTAGCGACATGGAACGTAGGCTTGCAACCGGTGATTTTAAAGGCACTTTAGAAATATGGTAAGCATTGTAGCAATGTAGCATTCGAGTCTAGTTCGTAGCATTCTTGACGCAAATATCTCTATTGCAGACATAAAGAAGGTGCGACGGAAACTAGTGTCATAAATCCTATATATGACACTATGAACTCTGCTGCAGGTTACTTTTGAATGGAGTTACTACATACATTTGTGTGACATGAAAGATTTTTCAGCTTTATATCGTTTTACGGACGTTCTGTATTGAGATGATGTCATCAAAGTGTCAAGAGATTGTGAATAGGAAAATAATAGAATAGAATGATGGCCTCCAGGTCTATGCTCAGCAGTGAGATAAAAGAGGCTGAAATAATGATTTAGAGGTAGCTTTACTAGTGGTAGGTAGGATTTGTTAGTTTCTTTTCTTATGCCTATTTAAATTTAAATTGATGTAAATTTATGTATTCTGAAACAATCAGTCTTGTTGTAGAGTGTGAAGGAGTGTTATTCCTTAACTATTTTTTATTTAAAATGTCCATCTGAAAACGCTAAAGTGCAAACTTCCCCAAATAATTATATTCTTGTTTCATCATATTTCCCACATGTGTTTATAGTGGTAGATAATCCCCAGGTACTTAGTGATTAGTATTCCATTTTAAATAATTTGCCTTAATTTATTACAAGTTAATGATAATTTGTATTTTCATTTTGTTATCAGGGATATAGAAAAGAGTTGTCAAATTTACATCACGAAAGAACATACAGATATCATAAACTCAATAGATGGAATGGGAGGAAATACAACCAATTGCGGGGCTCCAGAAATTGTCACAGGAAGTCGAGATGGTATCTATTTGGTTTAAGAATGTTTATTTCATAAACTACCAAGAGCATCATTAGTTGTTTCACTAGCACTAGCAAGCAGCGAGCAGTTTTATAAGTCCTATTATTTTTAAAATTCATTATTTCTTTAATAAGTTCAACAATAATATTGGCACTGTGGTAAAATCTTTGCCTTTCAACCGAGAAGGGCTTGAAGCCTCATCAGGTCATGATGGAAAATGATTTTTTTCTCATTGGCATGTCTTGGATGTTTATTTATATATGTTTGTTGAGTTAGTGTCCCGTAATACAAGTCTGGAACCTAATTGTCTGATTTTTCCCTATATATTTATTTAATAATTTTAATATTATGAAGAGGTTATAGTTTGTAACTTTGATAATTGGTTTTTAAGGGCTAATCTTCGAAAATACTGAACCAATCATAAAAATTCTTTCACAATCAGAAAGCTACCCTATTTAGAAGAGCTATAGGCTATATTTTAACGCCTAACGAAGAGGACGGGTCGGATAATTTATTATAAAAATACAGTGTTGTTGAGTTAGTATCCCATAATACAAGTCTGGAACTTAGTTTGGGCCTTACTTAATGTGTGATTTATCCCTATATATTTATGTAATAAACAGGCACAGTGAAAGTATGGGACCCTCGCCAGCGAGGAATGCCAGTGGCCAACATGCAGCCCAAGGTTGGGGAGACCCGCCGAGATTGCTGGACAGTTGCTTTCGGCAACTCCTTCAACGACGCGGAGAGGATCGTCCTCGCTGGTTATGATAATGGAGACCTAAAGATGTTTGACCTTCGCACCATGTCTCTTAGATGGGAGTGCAATTTGAAAAATGGGGTGTGTATTAATGTTTTTATTTATTTCAAAAACCTGTTCCTTTAACCTTTAGCTTACAATTCAAAGACAAACTGACTGAAGATGCAACTTCGAATATGCTCCGATATTAAAAAAATATATCATAAATATATGCACCGCATCAGGTTAGTTCCTCAAACGACCGTAGCGGGGCGCTGCTCTGTGTTTATTATAGTACGAAACAAAAACGATAATCTTTAGTACACGGAGCACAGTTGTCAGTCAACCAGTGTCCATTATTATTTTTTTCATAACTAATAATTTAATTAAATCTTTACAGGTGTGTTCGGTTGAGTTCGATCGCAAAGATATCCCGATGAACAAGATAGTGGCTACCACTCTAGAGGGGAAGTTCCATGTGTTTGATGTGAGAACACAAAACGCGACCAAAGGATTTGCTCAGGTAGGCATCCATATGCAATTATTTTATTAGTAGCTTTTGCACGCGGCTTTGCTCGCGTCGGAGAGGGTGAGGGATAGAAAGAGACAAAAAGTCTATGTCACTCTCCAGCCCTTCAACTGTCTCTGCATAAAAAAATCGTTCAAATGTGTTGCTCCATTGACTGAAAGACCGACAAATAAACACACTTTGATATTTGTAATTATAATATCATTAGTAGTATGGATTTGTCCAGAAACAACTTGACTGCTAAAAATATATTTTTAATTAAACAATACAAAACAACATATTGAATTGATTACATGCTTTTTCACATAAAATAAATAATTATTATATTTTTTTTTATTCAACTACAAATGTTACCACTTTTTTATAGTCATTTTGCTTTTAATTTATTTATTGCAATACTACAAACTACGAAAGTCTCGGAACGACTACTGCTGAGAAGAACTCGTCGAAAGAAACTTTGTTGTATTCGTCCCTGTGTTACTATTTATTTAGTTTACTAGTTATTTAAGTAGCCTGAACTTTTGACGGAAACAAAATTTACGGAATTGCTGGTGTACTGTTTAACATACAGGTTGATGAGTGTTAGAAAAATCCATCATGGACACCTTGGAAAAGAGGACCACATAGGCTGACTTATTTTATCATTTAAAAGCAACATCTTGTACTATGCCGATTGATACATTTATATTCTGACGAGTGTTGTTTTCTGAAGAGACACAACGTGTCTGTTTTATTTTCTAATGAGTGCTATGAAAATCCATTATGGACACCTTGGGATGAAGGACCATATAGCCTGACTTACTGTATCAGCTAAAAACAACGTCTTGTATATTGATTGATAATTTATTTCAAAAATAAAATAGTATTGTTTTATATGATTCGTTTTTATTTTTTTAATTTGGATTGTACTTTTTTTATATATTCAGGTCACAATATTTTCAGTAATCATTATTTTAGTAGTTACAAAATATGTTAATGGCGCTAAGACTTCACACTTATTCTCTGGTTAATAGTTTATAGGCGAAAACGTTATTGTTTCAGGTTCTAGATAACACGACCAAAAGTGGTACGATTTGGGTGGCGCGGCACCTCCCTCAGAATAGAGATGTATTCATTACGTGCGCGGGAAATGGACACGTTACTTTATGGAAATAGTGAGTATTCAGCAGTTTATTTTGTCCATATTTCTTTGTATTTCAATTGTTTAATATGTATAAAATGTTTAAGTCGCATATCAAGGCAAAGTGATTTTTTTAATTCAACAAGACTAGGTTGTAACACTTGTGAATCTTTAAATACCTACCATATTTTAGTGGTCTATTATATATTTACCAAAATATTTACTGACGTCAATAATACATGTAAATAATTTTAATATCAATTCCAAAGTGCAAATGGAAAAGAAGCGGAACTAATTCTATTGCAGTATTTTATTCAAATACGTCGATTTACAAAATGTACCATGAAATGCATTATATTAAAAGAAAAGTAGGTATTGTAAAGATATATGAAATAAAAAAAAGATACAAAGTTACAAATATGCTACAAAGATGATATAATACAAAAATGTTTAGCAACTTTTTCGTATGATAATTGATTGAGCTTATAAAGTGAGCTCATACTATCCTACGACCAATAAATACCCTTTTTGTGGTAAACTTTACAGAAAAACGAATATAGAGAATCACATTTTAGGAAAGTACACTCTTCATAAGAAGTTATAATAATAAATACTCAGTAGGTTTTGGAATGATTAATTGTGAAGTTAAATTAATATAAGTTGTATATTAAGCTTTTTATTATTATTTAAGCGTGGCGGAAACACCCATGTAAAATTTGAGACACGTAGCACTTATAGTTTCTGAGATGACATTTCGCTGTTACCTACATTATATAAAGAAATACTCTAACCATAGAAATAGGGTAATTTACATTTTGACCAATCAATCGTCAAAATTGTCCGTTTTGAATTATGACACGATACGCGCCGTTTGTCTGCATGTATTGTCCTCTTCCCTCTAGTGTTTTTTCTCTCGCACGATGCGATGACGCGTAGGCACTCCAGGCGAGTTTATAAATAGAAGCGAGGGCCTCCCGCCTTTCTTTTTCCTCGGCTGACGGCGGTGGTGAACGGACGTCTAGGCGCGACCCTCGCAAGTTCCTTGGTGTGAGAACACGTCGCAGACGAAAACAGCTTGCTTTTTCTTGTTGTTGCGATGGCTGGTGTTTTTTCGATGTCATTGAGTCAATGTTGTAATAAGAAATGAAATGTTGTCGGTACATGCACGTGTTATTATCAAACGGTTTTATTTCAAAATGAATGTGGGTGTATAATAATAAGTGCTTGATTGGCTTTAGTGCGCTATTCTTGCTTGATAATCCTGGTAGTTTCTTTATTTATTTTTTTAATTTTGAAGGTAAACGGATAAAGTAATTCAGTTGTTGTGAAGTACCCACTAGAACGCTTACTCTAAGCAACTTGACATTATAAACACTACCTCCGTGGCGTTATTGTTATCGTGCCGGTCCGCAACTCATGAGGTCCCGGGCTCTATCCCTGGTCAGGTCATGATGGAAAATTATATTTTTCTGATTGGCCTGGATAATTTCATGTATGTTTTTTTTAAAATATAGTATCGTTGAGTCACTATCCCATAATGAAGATATAGAACTTACTTTTGGGCTTAAAGCGATCTGTGATTTGTCCCTGTCTATTTATTTATAAAAAAAAATTGGTTAACTTTACGAGATCTTATAATAAGCGCGTTTTGGCTAGTTCTGATAAATTTAAGTAAGTAAGTATCACAAAATATTTGTCCCCAGCGAGTACCCAGAGCAACGGTGTCGCACGGACGATAAGGGCGTGGCGATGGGTGTCCCGGGCAAGCTGCGGCGGCTGCAGCGCATGGTCATCAGTTCGCAGCCCATCAACGCGCTCGACTGGAACCGCGACCACTGCGGCCTCGCCGTCGCCACCGCCTACGACCAGTGCATCCGCGTGCTCATCACCACAAAACTCAATTTGCTTTAATTTAGTTTACGATTAATAAATTAATTTTAATATTTTGGTGTTTTTCTTGTTTATTAATAAGCTCCGTCTAGTGTACTTACGAAATAATAACAGCAAACAGGTATTTAAATTAAAATTTTAAAAAATCCTGACATATTATAACAAAACACATGTCAAACTGTCAAACTTAACCCTCTTTTTTCGTTAGGGGTTAATAATAGCTAAGAACACTCTATTAAGTCAGCTTTCTAACAAAAAAAAATTATTCAAATCTATTCATCCGTTTGGAAGCTATAATGCCACAGACAGAATGACACACACACATACGTTAAACTTATAACACCCCTCTTTTGCGTCAGAGGTAAGAGATCTATTGTAGTAATGAAAGAGATTAATTATATTTATAAATATTTGCCTTATTCTAGAGCAATAGTAATAGCATTCGTTTGCGAGCGTACGGTGTTTCATTCATAATAATGAAAGAGACAATATATCTTTCTCGATCAAGAGCTTCACGAGCGTAGTAGCATGCCATTCTTTCGTTTGGGAGCGTACGGTGTTACGCGTACGTGCGTACGTAGAAATATACTATATGAAATGAAGCGATCAGGAACGAGAAAAAATATATAAATATATTATATATTTTTTCTCGTTCCTGACCGCTAAATTTTTTGAAAATACCCGTATTTCGCGTCTAAAGTACTAGGAGATCATAATCGCAAAAGAGATCTGTCATATTAATGAAAGAGATACATATAATATATCTGTCTCGTTCTTGACTGCCAAATTTCTTGTAAAATATCTTTATTACGCCTCTAAAGTACTAGGAGATCATAACCACACAGGAGATCTTACATAATAATGAAAGAGATACATTAATATATCTATCTCGCTCTAGAGAGGCATACCACGAGCAGCGTAGTAACTTGTCATTCTATGTATGTATGTGGGCGTACGATGTTTCATTCTAGTAAAAAAAAGAAATACAAAAATATATTTTTTTTTTTCTCTTTCCTGACCGCTACATTTTTTGAAAATACCCGTATTACGCGTCTAAAGTACTAGGAGATCATAATCGCAAAAGAGATCTTTCATATTAATGAAAGAGACAGAGATTCATATATCTGTCTCGTTCCTGACTGCCAAATTTCTTGTAAAATATCTCTTTTACGCTTCTAAAGTACTAGGAGATCATAACCACAAAGGAGATTTTACATAGTAATGAAAGAGATACATTAATATATCCATCTCGCTCTAGAGAGCCATGCCACGAGCAGCGTAGTAGCTTTCCATTCATTTCTATGTATGTGGGCGTACATAAAAGTGATACATTAATATATCCATCTCGCTCCAGAGAGCCATGCCACGAGCAGCGTAGTAGCTTGCCATTCATTTGTATGTATGTGGACGTACGATGTATTCTAGTAAAAAAAAGAAATACAAAAATATATTTTGTTTTCTCGTTCCTGACCGCTACATTTTTTGAAAATACCCGTATTATAAAGTACTAGGAGATCATAACCACAAAGGAAATCTTTCATAGTAATGAAAGAGATACATTAATATATCTATCTCGCTCTAGAGAGCTATGCCACGAGCAGCGTAGTAACTCGCCATTCATATGTTTGTATGTGGGCGTACGATGTTTCATTCTATTAAAAAAAAAAGAAATACATTAAATGTCTTGTTCTCTTGACCGCTAAATTTCTTGAAAATTACCTGTAATGTGCGTCTAAAGTACTAGGAGATTATAAGAGCAAAGGAGATCTTTCATAGTTTTGAAAGAGATAGCTGTCTCGCTCTAGAGAGCGAGCGTACAGTGGTATCTCATTCTATAATGAAAGAGATACAGTATATATATCCGTCTCGTTCTTGACTGTTAAATTTCTTGATAAGTTGCTCTATTACGCGTCTAAAGTACTAGGAGACAATAAGACCAGAGGAGGTCTTTCATAGTAATGAAAGAGACACATTTATATCTGTCTCATTCTAGAGTGCTACGTTACGAGCGTAGTAGTATGTCATTTGTCCGTTTCCAAGTTTATGGTGTTTCATTCATATTACAAAAGAGATACATTAATATATCTATCTCGCTCTAGTGAGCCACGTCACGAGCGTAGTAGAATGCCATTCATACGTTTGCAAGTTTACGGTGTTTCATTCGATGCAATGACAAAGATCAATATATCTGTCTCGTTCTAGGGCACTACGTTGCGAGCGTTTTAGCATGTCATTGATGCGTTTGCGCTGTTACGGTGTTTCATTGATGTCAAAGATGTAGGTATGTAGTAAGTAGTAGTATAGCTATCTCATTTATATGTATGTATATTAATGAACGCAATGGTGTACACTGACACTTTTATACTAAATCGGTTTCTTTTTACGTTTAAACTTATTTTTATACTTATAAATATACGAAAAAAATATTTATTTTTCTAATTTAAGAAGAGCGTTTTTAGTTTGCTTTAAAATATGAAAAATATTAAGTTAATTAAGGAATCAGTCACAAATAAAACAGCATGTCAATTTTCTAACTCAAAAGAGTGATTTTATTATCCTAGCACTTATTATAAATAAAATTAAGGCTAGCATTCAGTTCTTTACCACTAATAAATGTTAGAACATGTTAACGATTCTGCACGTCAGGCCTAAGTCTTATTTATGATCACTTTGCGTTCGGAAAGCAAGGGAATAGATATACCTGAATAAGTGACTTATACAAATATCTTAACTCGGCAGCCATTTTGTTTAAATACAATAGCCATTTTATGTTTAAAACGCAGACTTCAGTAACCAATCTTGTATTGGATATAGTAAAGATATTTGTATAAATTACTGAGCTAAACAAATATAGAACTTTAGACCGAAGTGCATAACGGTCGACATAAGCGCCACTACACCGTAACGTTCTAATCAAAATAACGCTATATAAACTATCTAGTGCAATTTAATTTATACAACACATCAAAGCAAGTTTTTACATTGGTGCGGGGAGGCCGACACCGTCGTCGCTATGACGTAAGTCAATAGTCTTAAATAATTGGTACAGGCATGATCAATATGTATAATTTCGCCAAAAAAATTTCATGTGAAGAATGCAGATTGAAACTTTTCTTTCTGGCGAAATTATACAAATGTCAAATTAGGTAAATTCGATACCGCGTTTTGTTGTGACCACATTTAACTCTTTTATAAATCTTTATTATTCTTTACAAGACACTGTCTACAACAATATTTTTTTGACAGACAGTAACAATGGTTCATATATCAGTCTTAATTATCTTCAAATACAACGAAAAACAAAACGCGGTATTAAATTACACGTTACAAAAACCGATCAAAATTTACCAAAAACCGTATGATGAATTCCGTTTCATCCGATGAATGAAACGATGAGTATAACGTTCGATACGTTTGAAAGTCATCTCTAAGGCAATAACTGCGTGTTATCACTAACTAGTGGGTCCAAATTGTACAAAAACTAAATTGTCAAACTCGTAACGTTGCTACTGTCTATCTTAATCTATTTTTACAAAATCCTCTCAAAAGGATTACAACGAGTTCCGCAAACGCTGCCAAATATATCACCACTACAATCAGAATGACAACCGCTTTAGATTTGATCAACAAACATCACATTACAAAAAAAAAATTGTATGTGTCTTTATCATGTGTATTTTTTTGTTTCTATTTTTAAGAAAGAGGCAGTCAAAAGCAGGCGGGTCACGTGATTTTAAGTGATCATCGCCGCCAATAGACACCTGCAACACCCAGTCACAGAAGCGTTGCCAGCGTTTTAGGATTTATACGCTCCATTCTAGAAGGTTCCAATGGTATTGCTCAGGAAATACCGCTTTAGGCAGTTCTTTCCATAGTGTGGTCATACGTGGTATAAAGTTTCCTTTAAAACTTACGATTTCTTTTACTTCAACTTTTTCCTGACTCCTTGTTTTCGAGTAGTATTTTCTTTTCACATTCGACAATTGATCATATTTTTAGTTTTCATAGCTCTCTTGATTCACAAAAATTTACAGGTAATGGAATATTTGAAAAACGAACCTGATATTTTAGTAAAATAATATGTTTTGTCTATGCATTTTAGTTAAAACGTCGAAGAGACGGCGAGACAAACCAATTTTTGAACTAAAATAGGTTTAGGAAAAGTATTTCTTCTAATTGTTGTGTTGATATAGTAAATATTATCATACAATAAAGACTATAGTAGAGATTACCATGTTCTTGTCTTATATTGATTGATTAAAGAATTCATCATTAACATTCAACAAACCATTTCATATTATTAGTTCAACATTGCGATACAAATATAATTGTAAGATATTCAAGTGGGCTGTTGCGCATAGTCGTTCATTTCAATCTGCTTTTAGACAAGAATTATAAATAAATGTTCAACAGCGCCATCTATTAACCGTCCACCAACAACATCCATTACGCAATCTCCACATAAAATACTTAGCTCGAGTGAAAGATGAAATTATTACAATCTAATACAAACTCTTATTTATAAACAATATACATGGCATTGCTATCACGATAGATGACAATCGTCGGTATATTTTTCAAGAAACGATTTTCTGTTTTATTTTTAAGATCGTGTCTCAAATGACGACTATGCTAAGCCAATCAAAAAAAAAAAAACCAAAAAAAAGACACAAAATGTAATGACAAACTCGAAAATAGAACACTTCTTTATTTTAGGCCAGTCATTGAATTTTTTGTCTTTGTTTTTGGGTCCTATCATTTAACTACGGCTAAGGCTGTCTTATACTAAAAAAGCATTTCACACACTACAGAAACACCCAACATAAATTACTAACGCTAAGGCATAGGAATTAGCATAATAAATATTTACATTAATCGACTAAATTAATCCATCTTATTTTATCCATTGAACGTTTTAAATCATTATACAATTTGAAGGTTATATATAACTGCGATATTGTATGATCTTTCTGGCTATATTAATTCCCATATAATTTCATTTTTTCTTTCTATCCATTTGTTAGGCTGCTTTAAAGATGATATAAATTGGTGCTGTTTGTCAGAATTTTATTGAAAAAAAAACTGTCATTGACTATCTACCGTGTGTTTCAAGATAAAAAAAAATGTGCTTTATTTGTTTGAAAATTAAATAAAAATGTATTAAAATTAGAATAAAATATGTAAAGGATAGTTTTAGTTAACCAAATTGAAGATTATTTTCTTTTTTTACCCACGACGGAACGGAGAAGGTATATGCGTTTAGGTTGCTAGATTGTGCGCAAACGCATGTTCCTATTTATATCCGCAGCTATTTAACCGATTTGGATGCGGTTTTCTGTAATGTATTTGTTATTTATCGATGATAATTCTTAGATATATAGGTGTTATGATGTTTGTCCACTAGGTGACACTTTTGCTTGTCATTTTTTTTTAAAGTTCGCATTTATTCTTTAGACGGTTGAACTGTTTCAGATGTGGTTTTCTGTAATGGATTCGCTGATTTTAAGCGATCGTTTTTATTATTCGACTAAGAATATGACAATTATACCCGTCGTGAGTTTTATCAAATTATTTAATTTTGATTAAATATTTTGGATAATTATATGGATTTATATATACCATTAGTATGGAGAGTGATATCTTTTACATTTTGATGCATGGGTGGTATTGTGGGGAAATTTGTTCATAGTATAAGTTGAAAGTATGCCTAAATTATTTGATTTACTTTTATCTATACATTTAACATCATATGAAGTGCCAGCAAATTAATTATTGACGACAATTATGCTTATCATTCACGCCAATCTCATTATAGCGATATACAAAGCTAATCAATACATTTTTTATTATACCGCTCATCTTTTTGTTACGTTTTTATACACGTTCAATTTAATAAATATATATCCTCATTTATTTTAACTTATTTAAACATACAAACACATTAAACACTCATCCATTTCGAAATTAAAGTATGCCTTCGCTTATTATACTTCTAGTTATTTTTTCAACCAATAATAATCTAAAGGGGCGTATAAAAATTTGAGGACAGAATAAGACTATAATATTTGCATAAAAAAATAATGATTAATCATATATATCATTGAAAGTTACGCGAGATGACATAATTAGTGTTTACACGGCTATCACGTTAATTTTTTAAACGATCGTCGGCGTTACCGACTATAATTAACGTGAGTTAGCCGTGTAAACACTAATAATGATTAGTCACGTTATTTATGCAATATTTGATATATAAAGCAAATGCAAAACCAAAAATTAAATGAACCGAAACGTTTACAAGTAATCTTATGAATATTTTCTTTCCAAAACGAATAGTTTTATCATATGGTTAACTGATAATAGGGTCGAAACAAATACCAATAGTATTAGACAGTTGTTGGTACAAGATTGGAATTAATCAAATATTTTCCATTTAGCTTATGCATTTTATAAACATATTCTGTTGACCCCTAATTTTTACACGCCATAACATTGTTTGTCATTTCGTGAAACGTCACAATGCAATTACATAATGATTTTAAAGTTAGCACGTGCATTTTGGAAGCTGTGTATTGAGATTCCTTATATAATGTTGTTTCGATACTTTTTATATTTCCGAAATATAAAACTTTTAATGTTATTACATTCTATAAGTTGAAATAGTTTAGAACACGTAAATAATTGGGGTAACATTTAATTTGATACGAGCAAAATATCGTTGCTGTTAAAAAAAAATTTCACTGTAGAGACATGAGACTAAATAATCCCTTTATTCACGAAAAACCTTTTACAAATATGCTTTCGTTTCATTTTTTCAACGGTAAATATTGAAAACTAAGTAAAACAAACTACATACATACAACATACTTAACAAAAATAGATCTATTATACAATCAAATAAGAGTGTCTTACGAGTCCAGGTCACTAAACAATCCTACCATTTATAACTATTTTCGTAAATAGATTTCAACATTTATCACATTGAATAATGCTCGTATAATTCAATCGTGCTGAGAAAGAAAATAAAAATCGAGATCAAATAGATATTATGGGTTGAAAAATAAAGATGGACGCTTTATAAATCGGAAATGTACTATGGGCATGTTTCAGTGACAGTGACAGAGTAACAGACAACGCAATTCGGACAGAGGGCGCGGTTTCGTCTCCGCAGAGGACATGTGTTGCTATCCTGAAAATAAAATTACTATATTGAGACATGTATTTATTATTTTAAATTTAATTTTTTTAGTAACGTTACAAAGAAGATATTATTTTATTTTTTTTGGTCGATAAATCATAATAACATAAATGAATCTTCATGTATCTTGGTCATAGCATTACACATGAAAATAGCGTCTTTTTGTTGTTTTAATTACGTCGGGAAATGGTTCAAATGAAAAAAAAAACAGACTATAAAAGGCATAGTTACTACGTAACATAATTTTTTGGAGTTCCGTATCCAAAGCGTAAAATGAAAACTTTAGGCTGTATGAATCGTGAAAGAAAGTTATTTTACTAGCAAAGACTAAAAATCAAAATAAAATAAATATTTAATGGGGCTCCCATGTAACAAACACGATTTATTCGTTTGTTTTTGCTCGATATTGATAACAACTACAGGTAGACGCGTGAAATATTCACAGAATATGAATATTTTAGAGAAAATGGTACGGTTCATGCGCAAGTCTGACTCGCACTTGGACGAGACTTATATAGACGTCTAGAATTTGTATAGAGACGTATTACAAAAATTCTTACTAACGGGAGATTCAGTCGAGGTTGTCTTGGAAGATGAGTCGCACGTATCCGGGCGAGCCCTCTAGCGGCGCCGCGCAGAACGGACAGATCGCGTGGAATCCGTTCGTGCCGTGCGGGATATCCACCGTAGCCCAGTACCTGCACACAGCATACATACACATTGATATATATTAATAGAGATACAAGCTACAATTTCACATTACAGTAACTCGATCGACATACGATTAAAGTTTAAACTTCAATAGCGCAGGCGCAGAATTCTTCGTAAAATTTTGGAATAATACGTACGGAAATATATGTATTATACATAAATATTTTTTCAGTAATTAAAAACTTTTTTACTCCTCTCTTAATTTCTCAATCAACAGCATTTTTAAATAGAATTATTTAATACTGAGTTAGTTCCAAAGCAAGTCCTCACTAAAATGCTCTTTAACCAAAAAGAAAGTAACTCACTTCACGGTGCGCTCGGAGGCCATGTGGCCGCATGGGTTAAAGGCGTAGGCGGGCGGGCCGGCGTCCACGTAGAATGCAGGTTCGATGCCCATGCACACGCGCACCACCGGCCCCGCCGCCAGGCACATGGGGCAGCGCCGCGTGCCCGCCGCGCTGCCCTCCGCGCCCCACGAGTGCTCGCCTGATACACACACACACAATTTTATTTATAACGTTTATTTATTTTAATGTCAGAGGGAGGCAAACGAGCAGGCGGGTCACGTGATGAAGTGATCACCGCCGCCCATAGGCAACTGCAACACCCGCGGGGTCACAGAAGCGTTGCCTTTACCGTTAGATTTTAAAAAGACCCCGTTCTTCCCATTTGGGGAGGGCGGGGTGAGGGGGGGTAGTTGGGCCTCCGGCTCTCCTACTCATCCTGGCGTCGATCTTATAAATAGGATCTCTTTATAGGGCTAAAACTATTGTTTTTAGAATATTTGTCTGTCTATCTGTATGTTTGTACGCGCATCATACAAAAACTACCGAACGGATATGAATGAAATTTGGCACAGCGATGGACTACTACCTAGAATAAAATATAGGCTACTTTTTATCCCGAAAAAATGTACTTACAGTTCCTGGGGGATAAAATTTTTCGTAAAATCTACGCGGACGAAGTCGCAGGCATTAGCTAGTTAAAGTATAAAAAATACATAGTGATAAATCACCCAAATTGAGTAAGCCCCAAACTAAGTTCGAGACTTGTGGGTTATATTATGGGACACTAACTCAACTTTATTTTATATAAATAAACATCCAAGATTCAGGCCAATCACAAAAGTTCATTTTCCAACATGACCTGACCGGGGATCGAACCCGGGACCTCCTAAGTAGCAGTCAGTTAACCATTACACCACAGAGGTCGTCGTATGGAATTATAAATATAACAAAGGGCGACCATCCTTACCTTGCACATGCCCGCAGTTGAGATAGACGTAGGGCTGATTAAGGTCCTGCTGCGCCGTGGACAGCTTGCGCGGGATCACCAGCGTGTTGAGCCCCACCGGGCACTGAGGCCGCCCCGCGTTCAGCTCGTCTACCAGTGTCTCTAGCACGCGTTTTGTCTGAAAAACCAGCAACGTTGTCGTTACTTTTTTCGCCCCACTACGTATATTCAAGATTATTTATTTATAAAACATGTTAAGTGATCGCCATCCATAGACAACTGCAACATCCGCGGGGTCACATAAGCGTTTTTTAAAAACGAAACCGGCCTTTAAATATAATGTTGGGCCTCCAGCTCTCCCACTCACCGCAGACAAAACGTCTTTGTTTTTGGTAATAAATAATTCTATTTATATATTCTTAAGTAACGAACCGCCCCGACTTCGCATAAATAAAAAAACCTTTTTCGTGAATCACCGTTTCTATTAAATAAACCACATCAAAATCCGTTGCGTAGTTTTAAAGATAGTCAATTATAAATTGTTTGTGCAGTAACCATAATAATAAAATAAAATTTCAATTACGTACATAGTTTTTGTTCTAAATAAAAACAAAATTAAGCCCCGATAGAATTCTATAACGTCGCAGTCACGCATGACAATGCACAGATAAGCGGCTGTCGCCTGCTCCACTGCGCGCGCGCATAATGCCGGGTCAACGGGTCGCGAGCGGTGTATTTGTGGGTATTTAGCGCTGCTAACTGTCACTTGATTGTACTTAAGCTTCAAGCTATACAAGTATTAAACCTTTCGTTGTTGGATAATATACTTTGACATGTGCTTAAGACGGTTTCGCCTTCAATTATTATTTGTTTTGATTTAGTTTCAAACTTCCAACATTTTGGAAGAAATCTTTTATATATATGTATACGTAAGTCTGGCTTAATAGTTTTATTTATTATTTTTAATTAACACAAAATAAAGAGTCTATTAATCATTAAAATTAATTATTTTTGTGGTATGGAGTCACACTACTTTTTAGTGGTATGGAGCCACTACAAAGTGGCCGTTTCGACCTATTCGAAACGGTCGTCGGCGATACCGACAAAAATTAACGTGAGTAATCCGTAGTATTGTTTTAATTAACTCACCGGTGAATTTTTGAGGCCCTCAGCGCTCCTCCACAGCAGAGTGGCTCCACACAGGTCTATCATGGTGCCATCTCGCAGCACGTTCGTCTCCGATTGACACGGCAATCCCTGCACATTAATAATACAAAATGTTTGATTACATACAGATACAGTATCACGTCTTTATCCCTCTAGACGGGGTAGACAGAGCCTGGGAATTCCTATTTCGAGCCGAGGGAGGACGGGCAGCTGGTACATTCTATGTTTTTTCCTTTTGCTCCCAGACCATGAAAGATACATACATAGATAGTTTGATTACATATCGATTAAAATATTTACAATATAAAAAATAATAAAGAAATAAAAAAAATTATCAACATATACATACATGTGTACATATTGATTAAAAAGATACTAAGAAATCATGTGAACATGCCTACCATCTAAATATTTTAGAGAGTGTCAAGCAAAAGTCAACTTTAGTAAACAAGTGTGATTGAATTTTATTTTACGGAGGTTTTTATCGTAAATTCAACAATATTATGTATATTTATAGAGTGTTGAGTTCCATTGCAAACAATGCACTTTTTATGTAACCATTTTTCTTAAATATAAAACATCCTGAAATAAGTAGGTTAATCATTATTTTAAGTCTTAGAAAAACGTAAATATCATCTTGTATTCTTCCAGTCTTGGCAACTAATTATTTTCAATCGAAATCTGACGCATATAACGATTTGTTTATATTAGGTCGGGGAAAAAGTCTTTTCGCATTATAGTATGTATGAACTTGTAATAAAATATCTTTGGCTATAGTATTTGTATCTCGCTGGTTTTGGTATCATTGAAAGTTAAAATTTTATAGAACATAATTCCAAATTCA
>JADGIL010002503.1:0-17461 GCA_020352625.1 Cactoblastis cactorum
ATTATGGATAGCCATGTCCACATTTTGCGAGGCACGTTTTGTGATTCATATTCTTCTGTGATTTATCTTTCATAAAAAATATGTCTCATTCAATAAACAGATGGGTGTAGGTCGTTTCAAATACGTATCTTAGACCATTACGGCCATTGATGACAATGTTTTTGGGTACGACAGAGGGACAATAAAAGACATATTTCAGGCTAGTAATTGATGGTGTTCAAACAAATATAGATATCAATGCAGATATACGTAAAGTTTATGGTACAATATACCTTGATAGGTATACCTATTTAATTAGGTAAGAATGTTAGTCTGCTCGTTTATCTATATGTCTGCATCAAGAAAGTTAAACTAACATAGAATAAAATAGAGTTTATTAATAAAATTATCATACAAAACTACAACGATAAAACGTCTTTGATCTGCGTTAAAATTCTAAAGAGGTCCTTTATTTCATTCCGGCGTGATAGCAACACGATAGCCATCAAAAATATCACTGAAAAATAAGAAGATAAAAATGTCATGTGTTTATCTATGGTGACTTGAATATTGGATAATTTGTAACAGATGTATACCAAAATTAGAAAGTGTCATGTAATTAATATTTTCGAACTGTAAATGGCATTAAAAGTTTGGACAATTTATAACATATCGCAATGAAATTATCGCGTGTGAAATTAGTTCAGAAAACCCCTCATATTTTTGGAAAATGTCTCGGGCTCTGCGAATCGAGGAGGGCTGCGACTGCCAAAATTATCTCCCGAGCTATGAGCAGTGCCGTCGGTTCTCCAAAACAAGAATGCATCATGGACTCTTGCAGCATCAACCCGAGCTGCAAAGAGCCTCGTGTAATTATTGTCGGGGCAGGAATAGCAGGGCTTTCGGCTGCACATAGGCTTACACAATGTGGCATTCGTAATTTTGTCGTCTTAGAAGCGAAAGAAAGGTATATTGTCAAATTTTCTTTTGTGACGCTGACGTATATAAAAGGATATTAGAGGCTATTTAATAAATATATATTTTTACAGACCTGGTGGCCGAATACACTCTTGTTGGCTGGGTGATGCAGTGATTGAAATGGGCGCCGAATGGATCTACGGTGCTTGTTTACCTAATTCTGTTTACACACTTGCATCACAAGACAGGTTACTGCAAACACCTTTGCCACGTCTAGACGCTTCACGAGGATTATTTTGTACCAGCGAAGGTCGCGCTGTCGATCTTCCTGTAACGATTACAGCATATCATACTTTTCGTCAAATTGAACAACAAGCAGCTAATTTGTTTCGTCTTGGCGGAGAGAGACAACATGGGACTCTACTTAACTTCATTGGACTGCGTATACAACAGGAACTGTATAACTTTCCTGAGGATCAAAGATATGACGCTGCCCGGGTAATGTTTGGCTTAACCAATATTTTGCGCAACAGATGTGGCGATGACCTGTCTCTCGTTAGTGCTGATCAATATGGTAGTTACATAGAGTTACCCGGTGGCAGCGTCAGAGTTCCCCTAGGTTACGTAGGAGTGCTGGCACCTTTGCTTAGAGGATTGCCAGACAATTGCATAAGGTATAACAAACCCGTGAACGTTTTACGCTGGGGTCCAGGTCAAGCAGGAGATGGCAGAGTGTTAGTCAAATGTTGCGATGGTGAAGAATTGACTGCCGACTATGCAATCGTTACCATGTCACTGGGATGCTTAAAATGTCAGGCAGATAAACTTTTTGCACCACCTCTTCCTGTATGTAAATTAGACGCAATATGTAATATTGGATTTGGTTTAAGTGACAAAGTATTTCTTGAATATGCCGAACCATTTTGGGTTTGCCATGAGGGCAATCTCAAGTTGGCTTGGTCTGCTGAAGAGTTACAATGCTGTTGTGACTGGACTAGAGGAGTATGTTCCATCGATGAGATGCCTGGAAGTAAACATGTACTGTGTGCTTGGATATCGGGCCAAGAAGCAGCTATGATGGAGACTATGGCTGATAACGATGTCGCTGAAGGTTTGACTCAATTGTTACGAAAATTTACAGGAAATCCGTGTTTGCCCTATCCTCAAATGATGTTACGCTCTCGATGGGCTTCGGACCCACATTTTTGCGGGGCATATTCATACATGAGCTGCTGTTCTACGGTTAGTCATCAATGTGAATTGGGTACGCCTGTGCCCGGCCCCTGTGACGCCCAGCCACCAAAACTGCTATTTGCAGGCGAAGCAACCGTTCCCGGATACTTTGCTACAGTACACGGTGCAAGGCTAAGTGGTATCCGTGAAGCAGAACGAATCGTTCAATTAACTAAGAAATTTGACGGTCCACCATGTACATAAATTATTGGTCATTTTATAGCACAATTTACTTGTCCTGTTATCTAAATGTTTTGAATTATTTTGACCGTGTACTCAGTGATAAAAATCATTCGTAATGTGGGCTAAATAAAGAGAAATTTTTTAAATAGATTTTCATTGATTACCTGCCTAGCATTTAACTTCATAAAATGTTATATAAAAGATGAACTGTTTATAGGCATAAAAGAACATTTTCATCAGATGGGCCGCATGCCTGTTTGCCAGCTTTGTTCTATAAAAAATAAGATGACCGGTTTTAAGTTATATCTTTTTCGTTTAAGATCTATATTGACAATAAAATAATCTAAACCGTTTGTTACTTTTATATTATTATCTAAATAAAATTAAATATGGTGTCGTTATGACGCACCTAATGATTGTCTCAAATTGAATCGCGGGGCTTTTTTTTTAAATATTTGATGTTGTATTAACAAAATGTATTAACATTTTATACATAAAGCCCGATTAAAAGTCGAAAACACTGAACATACCCAAACTACTAGGTTGTTTTTACTGGGAATAAATAATTGAAATATATGATGAGTTGATTTAAAATATAAACATAGTTTTCTTCATTTTATTGACACTGTATTGCCATTTTAGTTTTGTTTAAGGTATAAATTATAACATAGCATATTTACAAGAACGTTATTTGTTATTATGTACATGTACAATTTCAAAGTCATTATTCGCATATGACTGTTTGGTTTACAAAATAAATGATCAAGTGCAAGCCATACTCGCACATTTTTAACTTAATTTTTTTTAAATTTTTCACTTTAAACAATCACGTTTGTTCGACAGATTAGAAATAGTTTATGTAAATATCGAAATTCCCCCGTAACTCATACACTACTTTGTTGATTTTGTTCAAATTAATTTTTATTTGAAGCTTTTATTGATTTCTAAATACCCAATTAAAAAAAAAATACTGCATAGTTTAAAAGTTAGAAGGTGGGCAACTCTTATTGGGTTCTAAAAACGTTTAATAGGCGTGAGTTAAATGTGCAATAAATAGGGATTGAATTAAAAAACAGCATTTAAATATTAATTTAACTATGTGGTACTTGTATGCTACACGGTGGTTAAAACTGGATAAAACTTATGTGATAAGATGCAGATTCATGAAGAGATTGTATATCAACACTAGAAAGCAATCTTGTCGTATCTCGAAAAATGCGTTTCTTCCCCACTAACTTCTTGGTTTAAGAAAAAAATACTTCACTTTTGGATTTTTCTTTACGAAAATTCAACGTTGTTAAATAAATAATAAAAACATCGAAAATTAAGACCCAGACTGTTCGATTCTTTTATATCAAAGAAGGCAACAAAAAAGAACATTTTTCGCGATACGACAAGATTGCATTCTAGCGTCGATATGTACATTGGTAGAATTTTTTAAAAAGGATTTATGTATTATACAGTATAACACACACATAAAAATAACTTATCTTGCAACTTTATTCTATTCCCATCATTCCATGCAATTTTAATCACTAAAATATTTAGTGAGAATAAGTTATTTGAGATTGCTTGTTAAATAATATTTTTAATAGTTAATGCACAAACAAACATACAATCAGCCACTCAAAAAACACCTCTATAATATCTTCTATGTACAGAGTCGTTACAATATAATATGTATACAAGATTACAATTTGCAATTTAATAAGCAGATGTTTTATATTTGTTAGTTTTTTTTTTTACTGAAAATATTTAATCCTTTTTCGTATTTTATTACTATGAAGTCGATTATTGACATATTGACATCTACAATGACCAATTTTTACAAAATTGTTTGAGATATGATTATTACAAACAATATTTTAAACCTCCAAGAAAACTACCACAACTCCCAACGGTAGATAAATCATCAAAATTTAATGAAATTTTATGACCTTTGTACACTGTGTCCCTGAATTCCACAACATAAGAATATGAAACAAATCTATTCTGAGGCCATGTAAAACTAATTTTGTACCATTCATCTTTCTTTAGCAGACATGGTTCACTTAGTTCTAAATCAACAACAGCATTGTACTCTACATTGTTCATAAAGTTTGTATGTTTAACTAAATTGTTATCAGACTCTGAAATTACTGATATGCAAAGTTGTTCAGAATAAGTCTTAGGGCTGTTAGTTCTAAATGTGACAGCTGGAGCCATCCTGGTTGGTATAGACAACGAATTAATAAATATAGATTTGTTGGATTTTAACCGTGTCATTACAATGTAGTTGCTTGAATCAATAACAATGGGAGCCACCGGCCTTATTGGACTACGATGACAATAATGCCATTGCATGTTCAGTGATGTTCGTGGTATCAGACACATATTTAATAAATAGTTAGAATCATTCTTAGCCACTTCTTCTGAATGCATAATCACTCTTTTTATATAATCTGATTCATTAGGCAACAATAAATTATTTGGATCTTTAGTTATTTCATCAATATCATCCACTGAGATAGTAAAAATCCTCAATAATTTTAATATACCATTTTCAATTAAAATTTTTCGTCTGTTTTCAAAAGTGCATGTTATGTCATTTAATTTACAATGATAGGTAGTCCATTCAAATACATGCTTAATGAGATCCTTTTCTTTGATATTTATTCTATCACATTCTAGTATTAATTTCAAACATGACAAAGATATTAAAACTTTGTTTTCCTGTATAATATAGTATGCATGTTGACAAAATAATTTCAGTGAAAAAGAAATCAATTGCTTGTCTTGAAGATAATCTGGATAGTTGAGAACTTCAATCACATTGTCAACACTTATGTTTTCTTGTATATATATAACGCACATCTCTGTTAAATGTTCAAGGAGATATTTTCTGGATGCATACAGCAATTCAAAAGCTTGTTCTATTGATGTAATCTCAACATTATCTGTATAAATATAATTAAGAACCAATTGAAAAATATCAGGTTCTATATCTGTAATAAGAACATCATGTTCAGTTGATAATGGTCCATAAAACATGGCTTCAAACACAGGACTGCTTATACCAAGGATGAGTTTATGGGCCTTAAAATCTTTGCCAGATACAGAAAAACTGCAGTCACTCCATTCGTAAGACACTAATAATTTTTTAACTCTATCATATAAATTTCTTTTTGAGATTTCATTACTTTGATAAACCATCTGAAATAAGAGAACAAAATATATTGTTCTAGCATAATAATAAACTTAAAACTTGATTTAATAAGTTCCAAGCACTCTAGAATATATTACTTACCCTAAAATTCTGATTTAAATGTCCAATATTATAATATTTTTGTCAAATTTTTAAAGTCCAACCTTGAACTTGAACCCGAATCAAGGATAAAAACTTAATGATGTTCAATCTTGTTTGGTTGTATGTATTAAGCGATTCTAGACTTTGTCATGCAATAACAAACACAGTGCAAAGTAAATATACTGTAAATTATTTGTTCAAACAACAAACGCAGTACGACAGAGAAGGTTATTTAAAAAATATTAATCTAACATTTGGTACTTTTTCCCTTGTTTTTATTTTGGATTTGTTTTGACAATTTGACATTGACACTTGATTAACATTCAAGTCAGATGCAATTTGACATGATTTGACAATTTAAAAGGCTACGACTTGAAGGTATAGGTATAGACATACACTATCGTAGTATGTATATAACGATTAGCATATACAATTTCATGAATTCTCTCATAATTATTCTTCCATTACACATTTACTTATCCCAATATATCATTATTTCCTTTTATTCTTACTTAAAGCTTCTAAGAATGCCACGGTCACTTGGTGGTGCACACCACCCTTAGAGCATTTAACCTATGGAAACAGTATAAGCATCAAATGCCGAACAATTTTTTCAGCCAATTTCTGCGGGCGGAAAGTTGCACACGTATAGAATACTTTGCAATCTTCATTATTAATACACTGACAACTTTCGTGTTATTGCAAACTCTCACAGAGAAAAATATATCACACTAAAAAACTTCCCTCTACTGATTTCGAGCTACTGACAGTTTTCTATAGCAACGTATCGCAATGACATCAATAGCATTTCGCGATTCTCTTGAAATTAAAGAATGTTGGTTGAAAACTGCATACATTTGATAGGAAATGCCTTACATATGCAAATTTGAAGTAGTAGAACGCCTCTTATCCTTGGAAACAGCATAATTCACTTATTTTTGTGAGCTCTTAACGACGACACGCCTTGAGACAAAATAGCGCCTAAAACCATTACCGTAGCACCTTATACCATTCACGAACTAGTTTTAAATAACGTGAATGGTCACATGGCCATGAATTTTTTCTGAAGGGAACGCGTAGTTTTGCCTTCTCCATAGGTAAATGCTATAATAGACCACCTAAATGATCTAAACACAGGACACAGCTTAACAACTTATAATTTTAGTTAGAGGCAACAAAAACAAAATGACTATCTCTCTTGGAACTCGTAATTCCGGTCGGGTGCGCAATCCAGATATTTTCTACATAAATGTAGATCTTTGCATTAAAAATATTAAAAACTAGGATTGGCTGGCAAATATCTAACAATCATCATATGACAGAATGGAATGAACAAAATGAATGAAGCAAATGTTTTGGAAATGCCAAAATGTACTTTGCGCGCCGGGTGTATTTCACGTTTTTAAAATTAACATTTTATATTAGATGTCTTTACTAAAGTAAACACATTTTTTTGATGATATAAAAATGACATCTTCCTACGATGATAGTGTTATGAACTTTGATTTGGGATTCTTACAACAAACTTCAAAGAATACAGTAAGTTGAGGTTATGCTTGTTGTATTTCGAACATGGTGTAAAAGGCCTTAGATAAGTGAAATAATTCGAGTTATATGTGAATATACGGTTATGAATAAGTTATCAATATTTTGGTAATTATCATATGTATGAATTTTAAATTGTCTTGGTTTAGTTTTATTGTATGGGCTAGTATTTATTGATGTTTTTCTATGAACCCTAATGTGATGGGCGTAACACTACAACTTTAAACACTTATTTACCAACATTGTAAAGTCTACCTTGATCAGACACTATAAATAGAGATACTCCAACGTTTTCAATCTACCCTCATTATTTATAATTACCTTAGCTTAATTATATATGTTGTATGGAGCCACTACTTTTAGTGGTGTGGAGCCTGCTGCTTGCTTTGTTAGCCTGCAGCATGAATGGGCCGGCTCGTCCGGTTACAAAAATCGTCTAAAATCTGTGAAAATGTAAAAATTATAGTTATTGCTATTTATGAGATACTATCTTGTGACAGACAGACCTATGGCAGAGCTTAGTAGTAGTCCTGTTTTTTTCTTTGTATGGAACCCTAAACCATAAATAATATTTTGACAAAAAAGATTAATCTTAAAGTATCATGATCTACAAAAGATATGTCATCTGACGTAAAATTCAGATTACACTAAATAATTGCAAAATGCATGGTTTTTGTACGTATGTGTATTGCCAAGCTTTAATTATTAATATATTGTTGTTAAATTCATAATTAATCTCTTACAGGATATAAGTAAACTAGAGAAACAACGTAAGGCTATATTACTTGTAAAGCAGAAAACAATAACTACTGAGTAAGTAGTGATATTGTGTAACACATCTACTGGGTTATATTTATAGCCAAGCCATGTATCAGACTAACCAAGAGACTTTTAAACATATTTTACATAAAATAAGCTATTCTTTGACGACCTCTATGGTGAAATGGTTAACATACTTGATTGATACTTGGGAGGTCCCCGGTTCAATCCCGAGTCAGGTCGTGATGGAAAATGACCATGTTCTGATTGGCCTGGGTCTTGGATGTTTATTGATTTGTGAATTTATTATAAAATATAGTATTGTTGAGTTGTTATCCCAAAACACAAGTCTTTAACTTAGTT
Organism: Cactoblastis cactorum; assembly: GCA_020352625.1. Taxonomy (NCBI): domain Eukaryota; kingdom Metazoa; phylum Arthropoda; class Insecta; order Lepidoptera; family Pyralidae; genus Cactoblastis; species Cactoblastis cactorum. The sequence goes on from JADGIL010002503.1 coordinate 8,267, forward strand.
TGGGGCTAACTCAATTTCTGTGATTTGTCTGTCCCTATATATTTTTTAATTTATTTTATAGATTTTAAAAAATTCACTAGTTATGGATTGAGCCTTGTATTTTGAGTATTTAATAAAATTATTTACAGTGGCCTCATAAGAAAGTATTATGATAAAAAAGAAACTTTGGAACATACAGAAAGAACACTCTTTGCTTCAAAAGAAGAATGTAAAGAAATTTGTATTGATTACAAAAATGTTTTGGAAAAATGTGAAGGATTGGAAAATGTAAGTTATTATTCTATTAATTATAGTATTTAGTATTATTATAACTTATTGTGAATAATGATTGCCATAAATCCATTTTAGTTCAAATATATTTTATAAAACATATTTGATTCCTCATAAATTTTAATAAGAAATCAAACTATATAAGTAACTAGGTTTTTACTGCGGCTATGCTTGCATTTTATAATACCTAATCTAAATTTTGCACAGTAAGAATTTTGCATAATCCTTTCTTAGCAAAATTACACATAATCTTTTCTTAGCACCTTAGTCCTAAAATGGACCCCCATGCAAAATTTGAAATGTCTAGCCAGGGATTTTAAATATAAACTTGTTTTAGGAATTACAAGTCATCACCCAATATAACCAACAACTACAACAAAAGCTATCTGACACTGAGAATCAATGTTGTGGTATACAATCACATGCAAGGCAATTAGAGGTCTGTATTTCCACTGATTTATTAAATACATATCATTATGTAAATTGTGATTTTGATAACTATGTATTACAATTTATTCAAAATATTCCAGTTGTTAATCAAAGAGCATGAGACTACAATCGAATCTCTAAAACTTGAAAAACATTTAGAGAAATCTAATATAAATAATTTTGCAAATAATATGTCAACTCTCCAGAAAAAATATGATGCCCTACTACAAGACTTGTGCATCTTGGGAAAATTACTCATTGGAAGTAAGTTATGTTTTATTATACATACATATAAATCTGAAATAATCTTAGCATAACTTGTATGTTTTGATTTAGCCTTATTATTTTATTGACATTTGACATAGATAAATTATATATATAAGCAATGCACCCAAAAATAATCAAATGTAAGACTGATACCTTGTGATTAGTCCACTTCTCTTCTGGAGTACAGCCCCTGACAGCTATGGTTGGGGATCTGTTCTTCAAGTACACAGCTGTATAATCCTTCATTCTATCATTGGAGGAGGCCAAAATTAAAGTAAACCATTGAAATTTTTATAAACATTATATATTTTCCTTTTTTTATTTTGACATATATATATTTTTTTAATTATTAAGTATCTGTATATAATTGATATTATATAATATTTTAGAAAAACTTAAACCACAACATGAGGCTGTACTTCAAAAGTATAAAAAATATATTAATAAAGATGATGATTCTTGCGATGACATTGGTGGTGCTGATAGTGATAACGAACCGGATTTGTTTGAAAATAATTCAATGTCCCCAGAAAATCAAATATCCTTGGTTAATGTTGAACAGGTGAGAAATAATTATTTCTAGGAAATAACTTACTTCTTCTTCTGTTTATTAAACTGAGACTTATTTAAATATTTTGCAGGTTGAGACCTCATCTGTAGAAGTTCAGGAAGTAATTGTAGTGAATCTTAGCAGTACTAATAAGGAAGGTTGGTATTGATTTTTTTTATAAAATGTTTGTGTTAGTATATATACATGCATGTATTTTGTATGTTAATCATGTTTATTTTTTTAGAAAATTCGAAACCAAATGAAATAGATGGATGTTCAGTTTGCAGTAATGACATAGCTAGTGCAGACACCGGCCGAGGATCATCTCTCGCTTTTTCTGACAGTGAAAAATGTTTTCATAGTCCTGATTATTTATCAAATGATAACCAAAGCAGTCCAGAATGTATAAGCAAACTAATTGAAGTAAACAGCGTGGGTATTAATACCACACACGACACCATTGACATTGCTACAAGTCCAATCCAATTTGCGACACAGCCAGTTCCTAAATTTACTTTTGATAAAGCAGTCAGTCCCTTAAAATCAGTTAATGTTTCCAAATCATGTGAAGTTTACACTAGTCAAATTATATTAGATAATTTAATACAGAATGAACCAAATATCCAAGGCTCAAGTCTTCAGGTTAACATTAGTAATGATAACGATGAGGAATGTAGCAGAGATTGTGAAGTAGAGATGATTTTAAGTAAAATGCAATTTAATCGTTGTTTGATTACGCCAATGCCTAGTAGTCCATGTCGCAGTCTTAGTACTGTTGGTTCAAGAGCGTTTGGTTGCCAAACTATTGATGGTGATTTTCTTATCTGTAAAGATGCTGCTAAATTGAAAGAAGAAAATAAATTTTTACACGCAAGTATTGCAGAGCTAACAAAAGAAATTATGAATATTAAAAATATATTGAAAATTAACTCATCTGCTTCGCCTGAAGATAATAGAAATCATGAAGAGACATCCGAAACTGTAGAGATATCAAAATTCAACACATCACAAGAAATAAATAATATTGAAACTGAGAATCTAAAAAATAATGAAAATAATACAAATGACGACTTGATAGACGTGTTTGATATAGTTCAAATATGTGGTACAGAAGATATGGCATTCAATGACTTTTGTCAAATGGAAATTCAAGAACATGAACAAAATGGTGAGGAAATATTTGATTCATCTAATCAAAGCCTAGATACGGAGATCCCTATAGTAATTATCGAAGAACAAGATAATACTAATGATGGAATAATGAGCAGATTAGAATTCGAAGAAGATAATGCCGTCAGGCCCGTACAGAATACGTCATACAATTTAAAAGGTACTAACTCTAATATAACGACCGTTGAGGCAACCGTTAAGGAGAAGTCTGCTCAGGATTCGTGTGATTACAATGAAAAAGTAAGAAGACTAAGAAAGATAAATAAGTTAGAAAAACTCAGAAGAAGGATGATTCCCAAATGTAAGATTCAACAAGAAAATGCACAATCCACTAGAAGACGTTTAATAAACAAACAAATTAGCAAACCAATTAGGCAAATAAGATTGAACAGCCTAAAGAAAAAGGTTACTCCTGCTGATTCTTCAGCATCATTAAATGATAAAACTGTATACAATAATGCCGTTATGATAATGTCGGAACTAAAAGGGAAACAGTCTGATAAACCTGTCAATAATTCTTTGTCGCCTAAACAGTCTAAATCTGTCGATGAAGTGGTTAAGAAACGTTTGTTTGATGTCTCTAAATTGTCTAATGAACTAAGTGAAAAAATATTTGATATTTCTGACTTAATTTCTAAACAGGCACCAATGCCGGTTATTAAACCCATAGCAACGCTAAATACGTCGCCTGAAAGACAAAATATTAGTTCAGATAAACTAAATATGCTGTGTCTGAACAGTATGCAACCCACTGTATGTATTGATAAAATACCGGACAAAATAATGCAAGAAATCCCATCTGTTGATAAAATTCATAATATTAATGACACACAGTCTCTGTCACCAAGTATAAATACAAGAAGCCGAAGAAGATTTGTAGATAAATCTCAAACTTTAGATCATGAACTATCCGCATCAGAATATGACAATCAAACGTCACCAAAACAAGGTAGAAAACGTCTGAAACGATTAGCTTCAGATGAAAAGCAAGAGATTGAACATAAAAGGATTCTGCGTAGTTCAACTCGCCTTTCAAATTGTGAAAATGAAAACTTAAAACATAATAATAATATAAGTAATAACAACCAAAACAGTAATATGAAGTCTCCGAAAGTAAATAAAAGTTCAGAAAGCGAAACAAAGAATTCTCTATTTAATAATGTCAATAAATTGGATCACAATGTAACTGTTAGTTATGAAGATCTGAATATGTTTGATGACCAAGAGCCAAGTAGAAAAGACGTTTGGAGCGATAAAGCAGACCATAGAGATATAAAAAACAGTATTTTATGTTCTATGCTTGAGAAGTATAGTTTAAATAAGATAAAATTTCAGCCGAAGAAAATTCCAGGTAGGTCTATGATCTTCATATTTTTATGGGTTTGTACCCAAAGGGTAAAACCGGAACCCTATTACTAAGACTTAGATGTCTTACTGACTTAGATGACCTAGTAAAAGTTAGACAGTTGAAATTTTTACAGAACATGTATTTGTAAATTAACTTTAAAGATAAATAACCAAATTTAAATTTCATAAATATTTAAGGGGGCTCCCATACAAAAAACGTGATTCTTTTGCTTTTTGTACAGATAATGAAACAGAATCCTTCGTGCAAGTCCGACTCGCACTTGGCTGATTTTGTATAGTTTATATTAATAATAAAATTCGTGTATATACATATATTTGTTTAAACTGTGTATTAAAAATAGTATTATTTTATTTCAGATGGAATTACCAACTCAATTTGCAAGTTGATTGAAGAGAGTATTAAACAGATAAATGAAGAACCAAAAGAGTGCAAAACAGCAATGGATAGCTTAATAGAGAACTTACAGTATTGGAATAACAAGCAATTTTTGTCAGGGCTAATGAAATTTTTACAGGATCCAGAACGGAAGGTAGAATTGTATTCTAAAATTAACTCTCCACCAGCACCACCGATGACGAAATCAGAACAAATTCTTATTTATGTTGTTAGTCAGCTCAGAAATGTTTGGGCTCAAGTTGATATTCTGAACCAGGTTTTAGGCAGTATAGAGTTTGCAATGTTTAAGCTAAACCGTACGCCTGAATTTGATACTATTGAGAGTTTGTCTCATTTTTATGCAGTCCTGTGTAGATATTTCAAGATGAAGACACGGCTGAGACTGTTTATGCTAGATGCTATGTATTGTATGCAGTTTAAAGCTATTGCGCTAATTAGACAATGTATGGATGTGTGGATGCACGTATTACCATTAGCACACATGGGAATCGGTAAGTTTACTTTTATTTTCCTAATTTGGATTGTTGTTTTATAGCCTTCTTATAGATGTATGATATTACAATCCCATACTTGATGATGTATATTATTACACATTGAATTGAAATATACATTTTTATTATTTAAAGTTGCTTTTAATTAAAAACAAATGTACAAATATAAAAGTAGTGGTAAAATTACAAATAAACCTCATATTAAAATATGATGAGAGTCAAACCATTAATTGGCATCTGAATTATATTATTTAGTGTAGCTTGTATCCGACAAGAAAATCTCATCAGCTTTTAAGAAGCTAGAGGAGTGAAAAGTAATGAATATTCTTTGTTTGAGATATTGCAAATTTTAATTATTGTCGCATTTGGAATGTGCCAGTATGCAACTTGTATGTACTCTATTATTTAATATAATATGTGTTTTTACAGCTAAGAATACACTGGTTATGTGCGTCGTGTACTTGCTACATTTTTACAAATGTGAAGATTATTTTCACAGAGTTAAAGATATAAGGAATATTTTAAATCGTAAATACTCGTATCAAATGTCAGAATGGAATGAGACGAAGGTTTTAGAAATGTTTAGGAATGCTATATACGAACTCAGAGGTAAGTCTTTCTTTTTTAAGTTTTTCACTGCTGAGTTCTGGGTGTAAAAATTTCTTAGCGAAATATATAATTCCGCCTCATTATTTTCATATAGAAAGGTTATTGCTAGCGGCCGGACCTCGCTTTATTGATGAAAGTTTTAAAAATATAAAACATTTGGCAATACTCTGACTCTAAACACACCAAAAAAATAAAACTATGGACACTATACACTTGCTTGTTTCCAATTATTTTCCACTTACTTCAACTCATTGGCGGCGATAAGATTAGTTCATTTTGTAATAGGTATATTCATTTCACAATATTATATTTTTATATATGATTTCCTTTGATAAAGCAGAATGTCACAGTGCACTTTGTATGTAACGTATCAATGGGAATAATTGTTATATCCTTGTACACTGTATCCTTGTGTATGTACTATAATAACTAGCCTTTTCCCGCGGCTTCGCTCGCGTGGAATTTGGTCTACAGACGAATATGTTGCGATGCGAGCGAATATGTTATCCTGATATTACCTATATTATTTTTACAATAATATTACCTATATTATTTTTACAATAATATAGGTAATATCAATAATATAGGTAATATCACCTATATTATTTTTACAATAATATAGGTAATATCAGTTTCGATCCAAATCAGTCTTTATTCGTGAACGAGTAAAAAATTACATACATTCATTTATCCATACATATCACAAACTTTCGCATTTATAATATTAATAGGATTATAATTGTTATTTCAATGTTAACATCAAAGTATTTTTATTTTTAGATATTCCTATAGAAAAGAAAATGTTAAGATTGTCTCTGATTATACTGTCAAAACGTCAAGGTCCACGATGGTGTCAGAAAAATATAATTACTAATATGCTTCAACCTATCATAGAAAACAAAGAGAGTCCCGTTTTACTCAGGCAATTCTGTGTATCTATGATTGGGCCTTTGGTAAAACCATACCCTGTGGATATGAAAATACACTGTGAAATAGCCATGAACCTGCTGCTAGATATAAGATTACAGAATTGTAAGTTCTTATTTATTATTTACTATGCACAAAATTTAATAATGTCGAATGATCCATTTACATGTTGTCCTTAATCCGCCCAACGGTTTGTGACACAGTAAAAAATGGCAACCGAGATTAAATATGAACAATATATCAGACATACTAAGACAAATCCAATGATTCAGTATGCTGTAACACTAGGATTAGAACCTAACATATATACATGGCAATATCAATTCATTTTAGATCGTCAAACTGACTTTTTAGAACTCTTGTATCTGCTCAAGGAAGAGATAGCAACCAAAAAAAATTCAGTGAATATTTATACTACATTTTAGAATCTAAAATAAGTGTTTTATTTTCAGGTTCACAGTCTATGGAAGAAGCAATATTTACTAGTCTAATGTATATGAGTAAACACAACCAAGATCGAGTGGTTGCCGCCCTATTGTCATGGCATCCGAGGCAGTTATCGTCAGAGTGTGAAAGTATGTTGCGAGATTTTGTTAGGGAAAAACCAGCGAATGCGTGGAAATCAATTTTATCAAGAATAAATGTAAGTGCAGTGACACTAAATAGAACTGAAGATCAGTGATCAATAGTTTGTAATGAGTGTTTCAACCATATTCCATAAAATAAATTTTCTCATGTAAAATACTATGACTGTGACCTGATGGAATTCTATTACTTTGTTCCATCACATGTGTGAAAAGTATTTGTCATATAGCTATAAGTTTTATTTAAGAAGACAGTTGTGGAATGGCTATTAAGTGTTCATATTAGGGAAGTTAGTGTGTTTGGTTTGCACACTGAAAACTGTGATTATAACAATAAAAAATATACTTTATAACAGTAATTTTATTTTATTTTTTGTCTTATGCTTCTAAAGAAAATATTATTTATTTTGCAGAGAGGAAAATTATATATGGAGAATATTTCCATTTTTAATGAAATTATACATTTATATTGCATGGGAAGTGTATGGTGGTTTTCTACGAGTCTCTTGTATAGTGCATACTAAGGGTGTTTTAAAAATTAGTTTTATATTTTTTTATTTCCACCATGATCACATGAATATTGACAAGTTGCGTTCGAGCATTAGGAGTCAATAATTTTACAAATTTATGATAATATTGTACGAAATTGGTCAAAGCCATTTGCAACAAACCTGATCCTGTCACCAAATTGGGAAAAGAGACAAGGACTTCTCTATGTATTTCTTCAAGACTTTGTTTCCAGCTCGACCCAAATGATGCGACTAAAGAGATCGATTTTTTTTCTAGACCAGCTAGTTGCGCTTTGTTCTCTCCTTCTAGAATCTGTTCTCCTTCCTTAACAAACTGCATCATTCCTCCAAAGTGAGGACTGAGTAACTCTTCTACATATTCGGTACTCCTTGCCTGTAGTTGTTCTCTAAAGCTTTCAGCTTCTTTGGTATTATCTCTTGTCCTCTCCATTAGTATACTAAGAACCATGTCATAGTTATTGATCAGAAATATTAATTGTTGTATTCTTTGGGGAAATTCGGCAGCCATTTTCAAAAGAAAACATTGAACTTCATCTTGAAGGATGAGAAGTAAGTTACTCAATTCTTCAGAGGGGAATTGTTCACTTAAGCTGAGCATTGCAGCTGAAAACTCCGCATATCTTCGAGTGATCTGAAAACAAATTATTTCTGTACTCATTTACTAGCATATGCCATTGATTTTAGGTTGATATAGTTAGATCAACTTAAAAAAAAAATTCTCTTTTAAAAATTTATGGAAAAGTAGGAATTTGTAGAAGAAACAATGACTTTGTAACTTACATAATGCGGTCCCAGTTCCTTATTGGATAATTTCGCTGGATCACATTCACGCACACTCTGAATATTCAATTTCAAGACATATTCAAGCCTCGGCCAAAGAGCACTTTGCAAAGAGTCCCAATAACTGAAATAATAAATAAAATTAAACCTGAATGATAACAGAGTATGAATTTATTAAAGCATATTTTTCAATAGGGTATTTGACTACAATAAAAATATCGATTAATTACATGTTTATTTAAAAGAAAACAAGTTCTAATGTAGTTTAACCAACAAATTATATTAAAATATAAAGTGATAATTTTCAATTATCAAATTTAAAATTATTAAATTTCCATGTCTTATCACGTGATTTAAAAAATACAATGGACTTTGAATGACGTCATCTGCCGGTATACAGATAAATAATAACAAACGTCAATAAATAAATGAAAAATGTCAATAAACGTCAGTCGGAAGATTGTGCTTCATTTTTTAGGGGTGTCAAAGTTTATATGAAAAAAAAAATCTTTACCGATCGAATTAAAATTTGGCACAAATACTCTTTATCAAAAAAATAATAAAATAAGTGTAGCAGGCTTAGAGTATAAATAGATATAGAGAAATTATATGGCACAAATTGTTCAGTGCGTATTGTAGGCAGCTAAGCTATAGATACTTAGTTATGAGTGTATGACAAGTAGTGATGCGACATCAATTACTTACGTAGTCGGGTCGATTGCAACGCGCAAAAGAATAGTCTAGTAAAATGGCATTTATACATTATATATTCATATGTTCTTTCCTAAACTATTAAATGAAATGGGAAATGTATTTAGGTATA
>JADGIL010002504.1:0-13274 GCA_020352625.1 Cactoblastis cactorum
CGGAAACAACGACGCAGGGAGGGCATTCCATTCTTTAGCGGTTCGCAAAATAAATGAATTGGCGAAACGAGAAGTACGATGGGGCGGGATATCAACTACAAAAGGATGAAAACCCTGCCCACGCCGCGTCGTCCGATGGCGAAAAGGTGCCGGTGGAATTAACTCGTGTAATGCCTGAGCACACTCCCCGAAATGTAACCTGTAGAAGACACACAGACTAGACACAAGTCACAGACTACACACAAGAAGCAAGAATTTTATTATATGTATAGATTAAGATCAACAAATAGTGGAGCTTATTACCAAACGTTTTAAATACTTGTCACTACTTTATAAGTGGAAAAAGTTAGAAGTAGTAATACAAAACAGATTTACCCACAAAGCTAATATCCTGTCGACAGCAAGTCTGTCAAATTCTGCATTAAAATATGTACATAGTCAACTGCAAGTCGTATTGCCCTGCACACAGGTCTTAATGCTGTGGTAACAATGGCGAATTTGCAACGACTTTAAGATGATGTGCTTTTGATTGTACGCATAGTATGTCTGACCCATTTGTATAAATTCATAACAATCACATCAAACGGACCGTTGCGCCTAATCTGGCTAATGCTGCAATAAATATTCCATGCGATAGTTAGCGAATATGAATACATATATCTGTACATGTGAATGACCTGTCTAAATTAACATTATATTAATATGATTATTAATTTAGTGCGTAGTCCGACTGATGCCAAGCTGTTATATGTAAATTTAGTAAATTTAGTAAATCTAGAATCTTCCAAATGTTAAAAAAATAATATATCTTGCTGTTATCGAACTTCTAACTATTAAATACCGAAATTAAGAAACAGCAACACGTTTTATCCCTCACGGATTAGACAGAGCCAAAAGTCGTTAGACTCGAAATAGCTGATTGGTGGGTTTGTTAAAAACGTAAAAATATACTCATTGAGGCAAACTTTACATCTTAACATATAATAATACTAAGTATCTTTTACCAACATGTGTTTGACACCGGATTCAAAACTATTATCATTCTAAATTTCATCAATATTCGTTTAGCGCTTAAGCTGTAAAAACGTTACAGACAGATGGACAGACTGTCGCGTTTAAAATTACAGCATTGATCAGCATTATAATCAACCAATTTTCAAATGATTTCAAAATGAGTTCTGCTCGGACACCTGCGATGATATGAAAATGCAATAAATTAGTATAAATATATCTATAGTTGACCGTACCTTACACATTTATCGAACTACCAATCAACTTTATTAATTAGTGCAAATAATTTACGCCTCTTTTATTAAAACACAAAGCGCAGACGAGGGGACAAATTGTTTCCATTAACACAAACAAGATGGCAGACGTGAATTGTGATAAATGGGGATAATTGATACTTTTATCTTCTTTTATGGGAAAATGGAGGATTTTCATTCTCATCAGATTATACGATATCGATTACAGATCTTTAATCTATTTATGAGACTATTCAACAAGAGAAACATTATTTCTTTTAAGTATATTATCTATAGTGTTGTTATCTAGCTGGTAGTCTATAGCTTGATTGAGATTTAAATGTTTATTATTTGGTAACGTGAAAAATTGCCTGTGAAGGTCTAATTTCTGAATAAATATTTTGATTTTGATTATACTAAATAATACTAATAGTATAAAGGTAAAGTTTGTAACTTTGATTGTTTGTAAGGACTAATCTTTGGAAATACTGAACAGATCATAAAAATTATTCACAATCAGAAAGCTACACTATTCAAAAGTGCTATAAGCTATATTTTAACGCTTAACGAAGTGGGCACGGTCGGCTAGTATATTATACATACGCGTAGATTTTACACTATTTGCAATACATAAAATTATATCCCTCGGGAACCGTACATTTTTCCGGAATAAAAAGTAGCCTATCATTTATTCTAGATCGTAGACCATCGTTGTGCCAAATTTCATCCAGATCTGTTCGGTAGTTTTTGTGTGATACGCGTACAAACATAGAGACAGACAGACAAAAATTCAAAAATAATAGTTTTGGCTTCTATAGGCCCTATAAAGAGTCTCTATATATGTTTTTCTTAAATGAATAGTAAAAAATAGTAATATATTGAACTATAGTAGGTTATTGAAGTCAAAAAATTCTAAATCATTTCGTATCATCTTACTAAAAATTGATAAAAAATTGCTAAATCTTAATAAAATATTCGACTGACGAAAATCACATGTAATGCCCCAAAATTGAGCAAGAATTTAATAAATAAATAAAAAATACTCACCGATATTGATCGCAGCTATTTGATAATAGCAGCGACATATCAACAACAGAAAAACGATCCACGAAATCACTATAGGACAGTCTTGCACGAACACCTCATCCATTATGCACAAGTTAAATAAAAATGTAAAAAAAAAAAGTTAAAAACAATTAACTTCTAGCGAAGTCTACTAATAAACTTAAAATGGAGACTTGAAGACGATCAGACTAATACTCTGTTTGTTTTTTTTTAACAACCATGTGGGGTACGCGTTGACGTTCGGGTCGATGTCATTTAATGACATTAAAGTAATGCGTCGCACGCTTGGCACATGCGCGCGCGCCACGTTCCAAATAACCGGCGAAATCACAACTTTTTATTCCCCCGGTATTTTTACCGAAATTCACATTAAATTAATGTGTTTATGATTGCGGAACGCTGAATTTCAAAGGAATTTCTAAATTTTGTTGTTAATTTCACTTTTTAGCACAATAAGAGTATCATAAAAACTTTTTATCTTCACCATTTATACCACGACAGTTCAAAAAGGCTCTTTTTTTGTAGAAAACAAATGACGTTGTAACTTGTCACGGCAGTTTCAAGAAGTCAAAATGATTTTAAAACAACGCTGATTAATTTTATCGACATAACTTGACACGCGAAGAACGAAACGTAAAGAGCGTCCGATGCGCCCGCGCACGCGTCTACGGAACATCTGTCGAGCGCGGCTACCGCACAATACTCTCGTTAAATGATAACGAAAATAAAATTCACCTCCCGAAAAGAAAAATGGAAAAAAGTCACTTCTCCACAAAATAACTTATGTTTTTTATAGTGGTATTTCAAGATCAGAGACGTCAATGTCCGAACAGAAATAGACAGACACACATGACTCGAAGTCTGTGACATGACATTATTGTAATTAGGTGATTTTAGATTAGGTGGGACATTAACTTTTAAAACTTGTTGTTGATTTTCAAAATTGTCTTTTAAACAATGTATTAAAAAGTTAAGTCTGTATTTGTATTTTTAAACTTAATTCATTTCATTCAGGGAGAAAATTCAAAACGAATTTTCTCTCTTAAATGGTATCCCTGCTATTTTTAATAATTAGTCAAAAATTACGCAATGAAAACTATACTTTAATATTAATTTAGCAATAAATAGTTATGTTTGCAATACTTAAATTTTACGTCATAGTCCTATCGCTGAAAATACTGAAACTTACATCAACAATGAACAAAAAAAATCTGACGTAATCCACAGATAATGAGTATCATCAATTACCTATTAAATCTGATATTTCATCTACTCACACTTTCATTCGTGTTATTTATTATTGGAAAAATCTGATGTCGGCGTCGCCTTATTACACGTGCGTATTGTGTACAGTACAATGCCACGTGTACTTATCTTTATTTGAACTACTTCAATATAAGTTTCGCGAAAAATATAAACCTACATAAGTAAATATTCAATAAATAAACACTCAAAGTTAGTACCCAGACTCTCAAAATTATACTCATTCGAATGGTCTCATTTAGATGTGGAATTTAAATAAATATACATACATATAGGGACAAATCACACAGATTAAGTTAGTCCTAAAGTAAGTTTGAGATTTGTGTTATGGGATACTAACTCAATTATACTACTTATAGATATTTTACATTAAATACATAGTTAAATATACAAGACTCAAGCCAATGAGAATAGACCAGGGAAAGAACCCGGGACTTCCTCATTATCGATCCGGCATGTTAACCATTACACCACGGAGATCGTTATACGACATATTTTCCTAATAACAATATTTTGCTAGAACTTATTTCTTACAAGATAATAATTTAATTCAAATCAAATACAAATTGGGCACGTGTTAAAGATCTATAAATCATATCATTTAAAGCAAACTTACCTGCCAAAATGTAATTGTTAACTTGAATAATTTATCATAGTGGTATGGTGCCACTGCTAGTAGTGGTATGAAGCCACTACTTATAGTGGTGTGAAGCATGCTGCTTGCTTTGTTAGCCTGCAGCATGTATGAGCCGGCTCGTCAGGGGAAGTACTACACTCCCACAGAAGACCGACGCCTGAATGGTGGCTATCAGCCGCCATGCTCCATCCGGTGAGTGGGTGAGCCGGAGGCCCAACTTTTTTTATAGNNATGAAGCCACTACTTATAGTGGTGTGGAGCCAGCTACAGGCTTATTTTTAGCCTGTAGCACGAATGGGCCGGCTCGTCCGGGGAAGTACTACACTCCCACAGAAGATCGGCGCCTGAATGGCGGTTATCAGCCGTCATGCTCCGTTTGGTGAGTGGGAGAGCCGGGAGCCCAACTTCTCCGCCCTCCCCAAATGGGGAGTTTTTTACAGGCCAGCAACGCTTCTGTAACTCCGCGGGTGTTGCAGTTGTCTATGGGCGGCGGTGATCACTTAACATCTCGTGACCCGCTAGCTCGTTTGCCGCCCTCAGACATAAAAAAAAAGAATAAAGTTCAAAATCACATTTAAATGGGATTATTCTACAGTTGGGTACAGGCCTCCCACATCACTTTCCGAACCTCATTTATCATAATTCAGTAAGAAAACAGAATCGTAATTATCGTGACATCATTATTTTCAAATTAACCAGAACCGAGCGAATATCGCAAAAACATACACCCCCGCGGTACGCAGTGATTCACCAACGTCTTTCGGTTAAAATACACATAAAAGGTCAGGCACTCCATAACATTATAACATAAGTATAAACCTTGATGGCTCGACATACTTATTCACAATAATTATGGCGGTGTACGAAATTCTAGGCTTTATAGTCATTACCTATACGAATTCCATGCCATTTTCAAGCACAATCCTTTTCTTTTATAGCCAATTCGGGTTCCGTACTCGCAGGGTAAAACGGTACAATATTACAAATTCTGTCTGTCACCAAACTGTTTCTTATGATTCGTGATAGCCAGACATTTATTTCTATTGCCGATATTACAATAAAATAAAAAATTGAATAAAACAAATATTTAAAGGCGGCATAAATGTATTGCACCCTTAGTGCGCGAGTCCGACTCGCACTTGACCGATTTTTATACCACATCAAATACGTGTTGGCACGCGGGACAATGGAAGTTTCAAACCTTTATCTTTCACACTCGACAGAGTGTGAACGGCCCTTAACATTGCACAATCACAAGCAGTATAAGGATACTTCAAACTGCCTCTAAATATTTAAAAACTCAGTTTATCGTTCAAAGAAATTGCCGTTTTGAGAGCCCAGATGCCCGCAGCAATATACTAATGGATTTTCAGTCTTGAATTAATTAAACCTGTATTACAGACACTTTGGAGATCAAATCACGACTGGTTTCGAGAGATAAGTTACACTGTCCTAAGAAATTAATCGCCGTATTATACGAAAATTTACTCTTTGTGAAATGGCTCATGACGTCAATATTAATTGAAATTCTTTAAAGCTATTCAGAATATAACTTCTTTTTATTTGGCCGGGCATTTTTCTTATCAATTCCACTAGTAATCAGAGGTCAGCTAAAAGAACAAAGAAACCGACTTGATATAAACTCTTTCATTTTTTTCATTAATTTCATTCATTATTTTAGTTCCGTATCCATGGGGAGGGTAAATACGGAACCCCATTGCTGACGTGAACCATGAACGTCACGAACATGAACATAAACCATGATAGCCAAACAGTTGACATTTTCACAGATAATGCATTCATGTTGCCGCTGTAACAACAAATTACTAAAAACATAATAAAATAAATTTGAATGGTTTGTTGCAAATACAGTTGGCCGATTCGCACTTGGCACAATTATTTGAACGTTCCAAGCATTAAATAATTAAACTAATGGAGTAAGACGCGTTAAAAATATTTAATACAAACTACAACCTCCATTCACAAACACTTTTAAAGTGTCAGATTTCCACCAGTGGTGCAAGATAATCGTCAAACAAAGTCGAGGAGACAGTCATACTTAGGAATACGACCACAAGTTTAATGGAAAAGTTCAGTCTCGCCATCCATATTAATTACCTTCGGGACAAGGACCACAGGTGAGAGGTGAGGGTCCCGACCTTGCGGCATTTTGCTTAACCATTGAGAGGGTACTCGCAAAATACAGGCAAATAATTTTCCATATTTCTGGAATGTTCCGCCCGTTTTGCGGTGCGAGTAAACTGATATAAATTGGCACGTAAAAGTGAATACGTTGCGTATCATTACAGGAGATTGATACAGCTATATATAAACTTATCATAAGAAAAAGGATATACATATATACACAAATTATTTTACCATTTCACGTAGGAATTATGGAATAAATAATAGCATAAAGCCTTCATCGATCAATGGACTATCTAACAGTGAAATAATTTTTCAAATCAGACCTGATTCCTGAGGTTATCGCTTCAACCAAACAATCAAAATCTTTCGCTTCGTAGCATTGGTAGAGATAATAACATCTAAGTTGGTAAAGATTCGGACTAAATTCAATCTAATGGCATACAATTGCAAAGGTTCCAAGGATAAACTTGTTTAAACATTTAAAATAAGTTACGAATAGTTCCTACAATGAAAAGGGGCTATTCGTAACACAACTAAGTATACATTGAATGATCAATTAAATTTACATTATATTATAAAGAGAAAATATTTATTATTTCACTGTCCATAAAATAAGATATTAAATTATTCAATGTTTGAAAGAATGTACCACATTTTTGGTGATACATGAAAAACTATCAAAAATATATAATATAAATACATAGATAAATCACCTGATGGAAAAAGGTTACCGCAGCCTATGCACACCTGCAGCAGTGGAGACGCCAGGCGCCAATTCTTAACCGTGTATAGCTTTAAATTTAAAAGTAATCTGACTCTAATTTTTCCGTGTAGTTGGGTTTACATCATTATTATGCTATGTAAATCTTCCTCCACATTATATTGTAACGACGTCACTCACTCCGCACTTTCGTTTCGCAATATCATGCATTAGGGTGAGGGGGCTACAGTAATGTACTCATAAAGGTCACATCGGCAGTAATGTCGCAAAAATATAACGAGCTTCACCCTTCGAATTTGCTAGCATTAAGTATGGTTGATATTTATTTTTGAAAAACCAGCAGCATATTACTATATTAAATGACAGTAGAAAAATCATAATAAAAAGATAGGCTACTTTTTATCTCGGAAAAATGTACGGTTCCCGAGGGATATAATTTATTGTAACCGAGCAAGGGACTGACAAGATATAGAATCCATTGAGCGGACGAAGTCGCGGGCTTTAGCTAGTATTAAATATGTAAATATATTTGGGGTTGAATAATAGTTCATCATTTTATTGTAGAGCTTCTTAAATACAGTAGTAATAACATTTCCAGCCAAGCTTGATCACAGTTTCAAAGGGTTCAGGACAATAAATAAATTCGTATATACATATGTATATAAAAAATTTACTAGAAAGAAAGAAAGAATAGAAAGCTTTATTTACGGAATCGATTTTTTGCGGAGCAATATTAACCGACTAAGATAATATAAGCTTCTTAGTGATCACGAAGCAAGTTTACTAACTAAGTAAACAGCCTTGCCCCATATAGCAACCTAAAGGCAATGTTGATAATATTTCAGTATGAACGCCACCTCCTTGCTCGTGGTCTTAAATAATTCATATCGCCTACACGATGTTAGAAGTTTTAGCTCTACACAAGTCATGCTCGCCTGGTAGGTGTCCAAAAAGTTGGCTACCTGGCTGCGTTGTTAAAAGGGTGTTATTTAATCAATTAGCAAAAAGTACTATTCTAAACAAAAAATAATTGTTAATCAAAAATATCTATATACATACCTAGTTAAAAGAAGATGGTGACGAATTTATGTGTTCAAAATATTTTCTTTTTCAATTACCAACTTTGGTATACTAAATTGTTGTGTTATATATGAACAAGAAGCAATTAAGAAAATAAATAAAAATCGACTTTGGATACCTGTACGATGATTCCATTAACCTAATTTATCCCAGAAATGCGCAAATTAAGAATAAAATAAAAACTAGCAATCGCGTTATAGCATGTTAAGCTAATTGAAATTCTTAAGGCGCGATGAAAATATAGGTAGGTTCTTTTACTTAAGTATAAGGAAAACAGATTTAATTTATGTTGTTTCTTGAAAGTTAATTTAGTGACAGTTGAAAGATTTATGACTCATAATCGTGTATTATTTGTGTATTACTTACAAGTATGTAAGTAAAACATGAATATATTAAAAAAGATCACTATACCATGCGCCCAATATAAGTTGTCATAAAACAATTACACGATACATGAACATTAATGATTTGTTCTGTATCCAAAGGATAAAAACGAAAAACTTGCAAGGTAGGTACCTATTTGAAACTGCTACTTTGATTGTAGCTGTACAATCGCTATATTTTTTTTAGCTAATTACACATAAATATTTCAAATAACCTCACGTTCGTTGAAAACATATAATAGCATTTAGCATTCATTAACCAGCCTAATTAATTTGCTAANNAGGCACGCGTTGCAAATTGATGTAACATCGGTTTAATTATTAAAAAATAATATTCTTCAATGTATTTGTATCGACTTTCAAATAGTAAACAACTTCGACCAAGAAGATATTTTCTTTTAACATTTTATTTCACAATCCTCAAGTTATTTACTTAAATAATACAGACAGTGTCAGAAAATATTTGTTTCAAACGAGCGACGTTTCATTCCGCCAGCAAGTTTTAATGAAAGAAAAGTTATCTCTAAAATGTTGTCATAAGTACGCGATAACAAAACAACACTGAAAATTAATACAAAATAACAATGGGAAAACACGATTTCCAGATCTGTGGGAAAATTAAATTATTTATGGAACATCGTCTATGGAGAAAACAGCAGCAGCTGTGAAGTTTGTTGCGCGACTTCTTCTCAACTTACGCCTTATTTATAAAAAAAAAAAACTACTGACGTTTATAAAATTAGAGTTGCTCTTAATTAAAAAAAAGAAAACTAAAAACAATGAAGTTTGAAAAGCACTATAAACTGGTTCACTTAATTAAAAATATAGTGACTTTGACTTTACTGTCGACAAGAATAGTCGCTTGCTAGTGCAATGTTGAGCTTAATAAGATTTCTCACATATGACATTGGCTTCGTAATTCTGTTCCAACAGCGAAACTCACCTCATTTGATTTTGCCTCAATAGTCTAGTACTTTAAGCACATGTGCCTTAAATTCTGACGGGCATAAGTTCGAATTCCCATTGTGTAGCAACTTTTTCAAGTTGTTGTTTAATTTATCACCTGATTATTTGTCAAGCTTTGGGTCCCAAATATTTATATAAACCTATCCTAGTGTCGATTCTAGTTTACCCTTTAGGTTGCGGAGAACAGACGGTATTCGCTATGTGAAAACCAGTGATCTCACCAAATATTCCAGTTTAAGTAGCAGACAACGTCACCGCTGAGGATGCAACTTGGAATATACGTTCGGATGATTATAGGCGAAATGAAACCAAACATTTGGAAAACAAATATTATGTTAAACACTAACACCCAATTGCAATTATCTTAAGAACAGTGTAAGTATTGCCTGACTTGAAAAATCTGTTAAGCTTTTCACAAGTTTCAAATATAGGGATCAAGATAATTTGTATTGTTTACAATAACACCACTAGTTATCGAAAAGTCGGTCAAAAATCGAGGAAGTGCCATTAACCCATCAAAAGATCATTTCATAAACCACTCGAAAAACGATTTTAAAATAGGATGTTCTAGAAATAACTCTGTCGAGAGTATCCCACGTTGTTAACTCGTGTTACAATTTAAATATCCACGATAATTGTATTCAATTTTCAATAATCCAAAATTCGATCACAAAACTTATGAAGTTCCAATGAATGATCGATAGCTCATTTAATATTCATCAGGCGATAATTTACGATTTCATGCTTCTTTTGTTTATCTCTGCCGGCTGTAATTCCAGCTAATGATGGAAAACGTGAACAATTTTAAACATCACCTATTACCGATGCATGTGCTGTGCTATGTAATCCGTACTTTCGCTTTAGGTAGATTACACTACCAGAATGTGGTCAATTTTATCGATTAGCAACTGGAACGACGATGCATAGATATTTCAATTTCCATAAAATGAGTACACTATAGTCATCCCTACAGTAGGAATATGATTTGTATTTTTTCATTACTTATTTATTTTTTTCTCAAATTGATGAATTATAATATGTATATTGTATTACTTTACTGTACATGCAGATTTTATTACTACTATTATTTTCCTAATAACTCTAATAGAATAGATAGAAATTGTAACTTTAAAAATTTAATTACATTTGAATAAATAAAATAAATAAGAAATGTATTATCCAAATAATTTTTGAACACATTTTCAAAACGGAGGAGGTGCGAACCGTTCGACCGTTTTTTTTGTTTTTACTTTGTTAGTTTGTTACGCTATTACCAATTTAAAATATTACTTTTAGGTTCACCTCTACAACATGACCTATGTTGTAGAGGTGATCCTATATAAATTTCTTAAGGGAATTGTCTCGACAATTTTAAAAAATAGACTGTAACGCCTGTTAAAAAAATGCCAGCAAAAATAACTACAGCCGGTGGCGGTAATAAAGACTGGTCACATCGTTTGAATTTCTCTATTTTATACGTATAGTTTAAGGTCGGTTTTGCGTTTTATGCTATAAGTATATAAATAGCAACAAAAAAATTGAGTACTTACCAGTGGTATCATTGGCGGTGGTTGTGGGTCGTTTCGGCGTACTGGTGGTATGAGGGGAAGGCTGGGCGCGGCGACACGGCGCGGTGCACTCCGGGACCGACGGACGCTGCAATAACATTGCATTTTATACAAAGGTTTTCAGAAATTTATAAGTACCTTGTATACATGGTTATAGAGCCTTATCTAATTTCACCGTTTGCATACATATTTTGCCTTTAATAGTCTCAGACTACAACGACCTCCGTGGTGTAGCGGTTAACGTGACTGACCGCTACTCAGGAAGTCCCGGGTTCGATCCCCGGTCAGGTCATGATGTAAAATGATCTTTTTCTGATTGGCCTGGGTCTTGGATGTTTATCTATATATGTATTAATTATATAACATAGTATCGTTGAGTTAGCATCCCATAATGCAAGTTTCGAACTTAGTTTGGGGCTAACTCAATCTGTAGGATTTGTCCATAAAAAGAACATATTAAATACCACTAAGTGGTAGAGTCACAACTAATTTGTATAATAAATTCATAAAAGGCATTTTATGTCACATTTACAAAATAAATTAGCCCTTGGGGAATACAGTTTAAGAGTCCCAAAGAGAGGAGTTAATATAAAGTATCTTTTAAATGGTCGGCAACGCCCCCGTTGTGTCTGGAGTTACAGGCTTCGGCGACTGCTTACCATTAGGCGAGCCGTAAGCTCTTTTGCTACCTCGTAGTATAAACAATATGAATAAAGTTATACTTAATGTATTTAGTAACAGATATATATCTTCAGCTCTAAAATTATAGACAAATCTTCTTGATATTTGTAGGTCACACTTTAGTAAGTGGTGGGCTTATTGGTATGCCTTATTTCTTAATAGTATTATTGATTAATAGTTTCTATATTATGTGCCACTTTATCGTATAATTGTAGATTTGTCACCTTACGGCGGGCTGGAAATAGTTATCGTGCCTATACGTTTGGTTATACGAGTAATTAGTCCAAATAGTTGAAACTAATAGTAGTAAGAGCATTATTATTTATAACGTTAAATCAAATCTTTAAAATCTATTCTAATTTAAATTAAGGAATTATTTTTTTATTTTCCTTAAGAACAACTCACCAATTTCAGTTTATACTCCTTAAAATATATCCGCATGTTGGACACTTACGTACACGAGTCGACTCATGAATTTTATGGTCTCACATAAAATGAAGAGTGAACCGTCCTCACGATATCGATAAACCGGCTAAGAGCTGTTTTATAACAAACAAGAGAATACGGAAAAATAAATATTTGAATCTAATGTTTATTTTTAAAATATTCACTTGCAAAATAAATTAAATTTCAGTTTTACGAAACCCTAAAAATTCTCATCAATATCAAATTATGACCAATTGCTCATATTACATGCAGAGCCATTATACACCGATTAATCAAACCGAAAGTTCTAAAAATTCTAACTTATTAACCACAGATCATAAAAACATAAGTATATGTTTTAATGATCTGTGTAATTAACCAAAGAATAGATTGCTAAAACAGGTGCCAGTTATTAAAGATATACTTATTACTGTTAGCATAATCTTTCGACTGAAATGCAAATCAAATAAACGAAATATAAATCCCAAGAGAAATGAAACAAATTATCAAACTAGGACCAACAAATAACTAATACACAACAAACAGCGTAGCAATACGAAACACAATTTAGTAAATTGTAACAGCGAGCGTAACCCAGGCTCAATTATCTAGAATTCTAGATCGAGACAAGGACACATCTGACAGCTACCCAAATCGGTGTTCATAATATCAAATCGAGCCTATTACGACACAAAACCCAGATGGCAGACCACAAGACAACCTTCAAACAACTCTATAGAACGTTGGACTATGTAACTTGAGCTCTCCTACGCAATGCTAATTTGTTGCTGCATATAAATTTTGCAAGATTGCGGGAACTACTTTATGGCTGTAGAAGGAAAATAAACTATACAGATTGAACTTAGTTAGAAGTTAAGTTCTTACGGACGATATGAACGAGAAAAATCTATACATATAATAAAATTGTAACTGAGCTTTGTCTGTACATGAGAGATATTTAAGAAAAAAAAAATATATAGGGGCTCTTTATAGAGCCTATAGAAGTCAAAACCATTTGTTTTTAGAATTTTTGTCTGTCTGTCTGTATGTTTGTACACGCATCACACAAAAACTACGGAACGGATCTGAATG
>JADGIL010002506.1:0-10943 GCA_020352625.1 Cactoblastis cactorum
ATCGTGAGAAATCCACGGTACCATCTTCTTCAGACCATCATGATGGGAAAAATTGCCGGAAAAAAAAAGATGTCCTGGCTTAGGAACATCCGCCAGTGGACAGGCATTGGCACAGTTGAACACCTGTTCAGACTGGCCATGGACAAGCCGCGATTTAAGGAGCTGACAGCCAATCTTCAGTAATGAAGGGGCACTTAAAAAAGAAGATATGGTTCCGAAGTTCAATTCTTTTATGTCTTCTTATAACTGCCACTTACCGTAAATGAATCCTGAAACAAGACAAAAATAATTGAATACAAAGCACATAATGAGTAATTTTTAATTTACCAATGTGACTGACAGTTGTGTCAATCAACGGACAGTAACATTATTATTTGCTAGCCGACACGTATGTACCTACATAGTTCGTTGGGTTTTAAAATTTACACTACTAGCTTTCGCTCGCGGCTTCGCGCGCGTCAAATTCGTGGGGTAAAGGTAAAGAATGAGACAAAAAGTATCCTATGTCACTCTTCAGCCCGTCAACCATCTCCACATAAAAAAATCACACTAATCTGTTGATCGGTTTTGACGTGAACACACGGACGGACAAACACACTTTCCTATTTATAATATTATTATGGATAGCACTTTTTAATATCGTTGATTTTTGATTGTGAAAGAATTTACACAATCGGTTCAGTATTCGTTCGAAGATTAGCCCTTACAAATATTGAAAATTTTTATCTTTCATAACATAAGAAGAATTATCCAAATCGGTTTACCGGTTTGGGAGCTATGATCCACAAACAAAAATTCTGTTACAGAATGACTTACACACACACACACACAGACACACACACACACACACACAAACTTATAACACCTCTCTTTTGCGTCCCGGGTTAAAAATACAAATTTTTATACATCAGTTTGCTAAGTGAGTATGGAGGTCATTTTCTGGTGAAATTGTTTCGTAGCGCATAATGCATGAGCATCGATTTAAATCGATGCTGCCGCGAAATTCCGAATAGGCTGGTATTATGAGAAAATTTACGATATAAACTACATGTAAGTATTCTTTAATATCCAGTAGTGGCTTACGTGATACAATGGGCCATTATTAAGCACTTAAGTGTTCATCTACAAGGTGTTTTTGCTTTAGTGGCAACTGAAACTAAATTTAATTTCGCATTACATTACGGACATGATAATTTTAAGTTTATGCTATCAGCAGCATATGCAATAAATTTATATTTCAATATTATTTTTCTAATTAAGTATGTAATATTAGTAAATTACGTAGGTAACTAAACTACGAAAGTGAAGACTTTAGAATTAGCAACAATGAAAGTAAATACTCTTAGACACATTATACAATACAAATAATATACTTTTTTTTCGTCTTTTAACAAATGACGGAACAGCTTTTATTAATTAAACATATTAATATACGGGACAAATTGGTAGATACAACGATGATTTGTTTGTCCCGCGTTGTACTTATAAAAGCCAATACGATTATTTTTAGAATTTTTGTCTGTCTTAATGTTTGTATGCACATCACGCAATAACTACAAATTGGATTTTGATGCGGTTTTCACAGTTGTATTGGAGAAGGTCTAACTTAAAATACAGCATTGATTCCATCTCGATACGCCTCTTTGAACCCGAGATATTGACAATAGTAGGGACGCAGGGATGACGTCGCGGGCACAAGCTAGGTCGTGATAAAATCAATATCTAGCGGCCCGTATCAATTTTGCATTGGTGTGGAATTATGAATGCTAGCGAAAACCGCTATAAAATTTATTATTCCGGACCTGAAAATAGATTGCATGGTATAACTAAATAAACTAATAGATATAAGTGCAGACGCGAGAAGCAACATTGTTTCAAACTGTATATCAATAAATTAGGCTAGTTTCTCAGATATATTAGTAAGTACTTCTATTTTACATAACCAAAGACAAAATAATTATCGTATGATTATTGGAAATATAACAGTGTTTGAATTATGCAAGTAAATTTATATGGGATAAACTTTTATAGATATTTAGCGACATATTGGTTTGACAGGGTAAATAAATGTAAAGAATGTCCCAATTGCCTAATTTCCATTCCACCAATAATTTGATCATTCAGCGAAGTATATAGCCTTCGAGTCTCCCGCTTCTTGGCTCTGTCCATAAGGGATATAGGCGTGTTGCTATATATGTAGAAACATTTGCTCGGTCTCTATAGCTATTCATTAATCGACGAAAATCAGCTAAGCGATGTAATTATGTCAATTATGGAGATCCCACGCACCGCGCGAAACTAAAAACACCATTAACTTTTGAATCACTTCCCATAATGTTCGGCCGCGCGCTAACAATATTAAGAACACAGAAATAGGTTTTCAAAATATATATTTATTATCAAATCAATTATTCAATGTAAAAAAATATATATTAACAACAGTCAGATCTGCAAAACGAGTACAAAAAAAGTAATACTCAATGAAACCATGACATCAGCTGCCGAGGAAATCAACAAAGCTAAAAGTGACCTATCTGAGCTTACATCAGATTGAAACGAAGGGTGTGGATCGTAGCTCATACGGACATTTTAACAATATCAATGAAATACCTACTAAACATAAAACAAACTAAATCAACATAAGTGTAGGTATTACAATAAAAAAGCCATTTATGTATTTATTTATTTAAACTTTACAAAGGATTAATAGTAAGAATTAACTGCTACAGTGTAACAAAAACCATACTATTAGATTTAAAACACACACACGTACACTGGCATTCAACATCGAGCGGCCGTAAAAGCTATACTGATCGACAGACATTATAAATTAATTATGTATGTAAGAATTAGAATAAATACTTAGTAGTAATCCAAAAACGTAATTTTTATCCTTCAGAACATAGAAATTCTGTCAAAATCTGTTATTCAAGCGATCGGTGCTAAGAAAAAGCGCTAATAGAATTAACGTAATATTGGTAGATGAACTAAAGGACATCTCGAGTTATCGATATTTTGTGATGGGCTCACCGAATTACCAACTAAACTGTAAAAAACGTAGATAAAAGTGCGCCCAGCATCTTCCCAGGGATCGGAGACGTATCGACGGCATTTTAATACACCCATAATCGTCGATCGACGTCGGATCATAATATATGAAATGTGTAATACCACTAATAGGTGTAGGGCTTCCTCAGCGGTCGCTTGGCCAATTTTACTTTTCGTAATAACTTTAATATCCCATAAGGGCAGTGCTGGCCGTGCGTGTACAAAGATTGGTTAATAACGCCGATAGCTTGCACTATAATGTGCCTTTATTTAATAAAACTGTTTGGTCATGGTTGTATGCGATAGAAATTGACTATAAATACACATATTTGACGGCCTCATTGGCGCAGTGGTAAAATCCTTTCCTTTCAAACAAAGGTCCTACGTTCGAATCCCGGTCAAGTCATGATGGAAAATGATTTCTTTTTTTCTAATTGGCCTAGGATATTTATCGATACACATACATATGTATTCATTATAAAATATAGTACCGTTGTGTTAGTATCCCATTATACAAATCTCGAGCTTATTTTAGGGCTAACTAAATTTGTGTGACTTGTTCCTATTTATTTATATGTCTTTTGAGAGACAAATAAATATTATATATTATAGGGACATATCGCACAGATCCGTGTTAGCACCAAAGTAAGGTGTAAAGTTTTACGCGATACTAACTCCACAACAAACATGGATTACCATTCAAAAAATATCTTGTTAACCTCTTAAAACATCCATGTTTAGGTATTTACGTAAATTTACATAAGTTCGTTTTAAATTTACAAGGTACATGTCTAACATTTTGCCGACCTTAAAATGTAAATTGCTTATGCTAGAACAAAGTAAATTCGTTTCAAAAGAACCTTAGACAATTTTTGTCAATAAACGCTTTTAATTATGCAATATAAATTTAACAAAAAAATTATATATTTCACATTAGTTATCCGCTCAGTTTTGTTGATACAGTTAATTAGTTTATATTTCAAACTGTGCGTGAAAGTACAACTATAATAATCTACACAAATTATCAAATATTTGCAAGCATTATATATAGCTAGAGGATCAACTTATCAGACGAACAATCAATTTTAGTGATAAAACTAGATCGAATACAGCGATAGGAAACAGAAAGCCGAATAACGTGGCATTTCCTCGAGACAATCAATCAGACGAGCAGTAAAGCAATCACTCGATGAGAAACGTTGCGTTTGATACGCCCGTATGGATATGAGGTGAATGAGAAAACTAAAATAAGCAGTAATTTATTATCTGAAGCATTGCAAGGAGACGCGAACGTTCGTAGACAGTTATTAAGAGTTAAATCCCAGCGGTGAACACGATACCAGCTATCGTCGTCCCTTTCTGCATCAGTTGCGCTGAAACTAGCCCATAAATCAAAGAGACAAATATGATCCCATTTCTCTTTTTCCAACATTAAATTCGTGTGGGGCGTATTGATTATGTCAACGAAGATTTTACTAATTATTTTTTGACGTGTTGTATTTTTACACATATTAGGGTTCCGTAAATCAAAATAAAAACCAGTACCTACGTTGTCTGCTTCTCAGTATTTGTAAAATAATTTGCTGTAATACTACAAGTCCGCTCGTTTTAGATTTCTGCAAAATATATCAGAAACATGGTAATACTTCTTCTAAATTTTATTCAAAACCGTAAATAAGTTTCATTATGCAATTTATCTTGTACGAAGTAGTAAGTAACAAAAATCGTACAAGATAAATTGCTTTAAAAATAAAATTATTCATGACGAGCTGATAAATAACTTGCCACTTATATTACGCTAGACAAACAACCAATTCGGAATGACCAATAATTCACAATGAAAATCAAGAAGAAATTTTATCATGTGTGAAAATAAAGTGCGGTTGGGATTAGCAAAACTAACGCGACTATTCGAATGAAAACAAATAGAAACGCGAGAAAACGTTACGAAAATTGAACGGAGCGTTGATGAAATAAGAGAATTTAGGAGTAGAACGTTAGGAATGAGACATCGACGCAAGAGTGCAGAGGCGGCGGAGCAGCTGACACCTGTCATCACGCAATTTATTACCCGCTCCGAAATAACAGAGTCAGTGAACGTTCGAACAAAACGAGGAGACACAACACTCTATTAACGCGACGTCCTGCGGGTGTACTCGACGATGCACACACGCAATCAAATGTATCCAATGAACTACCGAAAACTGCGCCTCGAGCGATCGCCTGTCGCTCGTTCGTATGTGCCTTGTGCAATTACCCTGGATCAAATAAAACAGTATCGTTGTTATTGTCATAAATCAAGGATTTCATGTTTTTGACATTGTTATATATTTGAATTTCTATGATTTTCCCATAAAAAGGTCCAAGTAGATCTCTGCATTCAGATTTATACACAAAATAACTTTAAAATGAAATATAGTACCGTTATATATTATAGGGACCATGTTTCTAATATATTTTGCAGAAATCTAAAACGAGCGGACTTGTAGTATTACAGCAACGTATCAGATGAATTAAGCAAGCTCCATTGTTACAATCGTCGAGTTATTTATATAAAACAAAAAGAATTTCCGAAAAGGGGTAAACGCTAGGGAATCGAATTTATTGGGATTCGTTAAACTGCATCCGCGCAGATAAGGAACGCAATCAAGATTTTTTTGCAGGTATAAATACGGCCGACGCACTGGGATCAAGATTTATATAACTCAATGAAGTAAAACGGGCATGGACATGTTCGTTCTGGTACAACTCAACGTGAATCCCAGATTTGTCTAAAAACGGATATTGGAATACTCAAATGTTTTAAATTTGGGTATTTGCTTAATTTAATTTTACGTAGTTAGATACTTATATTGACAATTGAAAGATAGATAAATTCTTTACTGTTCTATTGCAACACACATTATCTAGAAAATAAAGAGCAAAAAAATGCATCAAATTAACTTCAATGTACGAGTATCAAGCATTCAGTGTGCCACAATGACACAAATGGCAGCAATCAGCTTGATGCCCTGGAACAGCAAACACTAAAGTTCGGCTGCTACCTCCAATATATACATATAAAATTGTCTTATAATTATGAAATAAAAATATATAAGAAGGTATACAAATTTATAGTAAGAATAGAAAAAAAATACATGAAATACAAACGACACTTACTTTCACTTAGGATAGATAGTAAAATAATAGCTCTCTAGATACGGTTTACTTTTAACATCGACAATAAAAGCGCCATGATGATTTTTCCTTTAAAATATAATCAATTGATTGTCTTTTGAAAGAGGTAAATCCAATGTATACATATATAAAAATCTCAACTTAAAAAGGTGGTATTAAATTGCGAAATTCACAAGGCATTTCAGTGAAGCTAAAGATTCAATGGAATCAATAGTTTACATTTTGTGGATGAAAACAATGAAGATTGATAATCGAATTTCATACAATGCATACTTGTAGAACGATCTTCACTTATGTATATATAAACCAATACCAATCATATTTGTACCATATCCGATGTAAAATCGGAAGCGGAGCAATAGGCCAGTAAACTAATCAAATATAAGTGCCGAAACCAACCGAAATCAGATAAAGAAATCAGTTTCCTCCAAAAGACAAAACAAGAGCGTAGAATGATGCGATATAAATCAAAAGATGTATGTATTTCTTTTTACTATCGTTAATTACAGAAGGGCGTATATAAATAAAGAAGTGTTGGTCATTGAGAGCGTGCGGTCGGGCAGCGAGGCGGCCGCCGCGCCGCGCCTTGTCGCGACAAGCAAATGCACTTATCTTACCGGGATGCGAGAAACCACGACCGCTGTCGACGCCGACGGTTAGCTGCGCCAACACAATGCATTCGACTAAACTCGAGTCAATGCTCCACAGGTTACGTTCGAACAGGATTTTGGGACCCGACAAATAAAAAGACTCATTCAAAATGGGCCCAACCGAGGAAACAATAAGAAGTAACACTTATCCATGTTTATTTTATTCCATTGTATTCTTTTAGCACCGAGGTTTGACTACGGCTTTTGACATGAACATTTAAAGACATCTAGCACGTCAGTGCACTTAACCTTTGCTATGGACGGCTGGCTGCAAGGCGAACGTGCTTGTGCTTGTGAATAACTCTATGAATTTTCACCTCATCGCTTCTACCGCAAGGACACACTAAATCTAATAACCATTATGTGAATATAAGCCTACTGATACGAGTTGATGTTGCCACTTCTAACTTCTATGTTACTTGAATATTTTTGAAATCATGATTTTAATTAGGTCAAGTAAGTTACTCGTTTTAAACTGTGCAGATATCTAGGTATATCAAATAAAGAATGGCATTATACAATCCAGTCTTGGCTGAAAACAATAGAACCGTATAATGTATAACCCACTCCAGTTTAATTAAAAAACAGTTAATGACGAGGTCGTAATTAGCCGAGCCGATATAAGTATCATTTCGCCCAGTGGTGCCGTCGTAAAGCCATCATCAGGCCACGGTAAAAATAAACAGAAGTCTTTGAAACATTATCGATACAAATAAATTGTCCGTCCAAGACTGAATATCAATAAATTGAAAATGTAACTCGTAAAAACATATCATCGATTATTGTAAACAGCTGGCGGGCATTTATGCAAAGCGACCTGTTCATTGGACCAATTCAGTGGCGGTAGCGAAGGGATCTTTAATTGAAAGTTAACACACGCGATCCGAGCCGCAAACACAAATAATAATTTTTCAGTACGTCAAATTATAGCAGCCACCGCCTCCATAGAGAATACGCACCTCAAGCTCAAACTTAGCAATTTACATAAATTCGAAACTTTCGCTTGACAAAGGCCTTATTAAAATCTTGAAGAGAACTTTAATTTGCGATGACGGCAACATCATTAATCTTATTAAAGCTCACACGGCCACCCCCGCATGACGTCGCAACAGGAAAAAAATAGGAAGTAAATATTTTGACGATAGGAATAAAGCGAAAGAAAAATAGGCATTGTTATTTAAAAAGGAAATTTGGGAGTGATACTTAATTAGGTATTTGTAATGGAAGCCGTTCAGGTTCGCTGTCTTCGAATGTTTCTATTTGGCGAATTGATTGTGCTATTTAACCCCGGTGCGGCGGCTCTCGTAAATCTCGCTAACGGATGATGCGAAAATAAAATAACGACCATTATTCTAGATAGCCGATATCTTCGCTTTCCGTTAAACAAATAGAGGTTAGGTTCTTGTTAGGGTCGGTATGCAGATTCTAATTAAAAACTATATGCAGCCGCTGTCGTATTTTACGCAGATGGGGCCCTAGGGCGGGTACACTCCCGGCGACGGCTCCCAATCGTTTAGTGCTTATACCTTCGCCGTAACCAAAGTATTGCTGTTCAGACATCGATTACAAGATGATATTTGTAATTGGGACAATTGGGTGAATTTAACATTGTCAGTATTTTTATTTCAATTGACAATATACTAGGCTAAATATGTGCATGCTTTACACTGATAATTTTGAAAATCATAATACAGTGATACTTAAAAAGCTATAAACTTATTTCAATATTATCAAAATAAATTTATAAGAAAACTCTTACAATACAATCAAGAAAACACAAGCTGACGAGACTAACAAGCGTGCTACTAAACCTCACGAACCACTTCATAATCAGAAGCCAATTAAATAACAAATTACAAATAAAAGCAAACAACCAAAGATAATTACAAACAATATCGAATTGAATGTTTGATCAATTCATAATTAGAAACAATTGTACGTACAAAAGCTATAAGCGAGCGGGAGATGGGAGGTAGCCGCTGTCCGGCGCTCGGTCACAAAATAGAGATAATATGGATATATTTTAGCACAAAAATGAAATTCCAAAAGTTGGTAGGAGATTATATTTAATGTGATAAATGGACTGCAAACCTTATGCTAATTGACAATAAAGATATTTGTGTTGACACTATACGCGCTGCGTTAAAATGATAATATAATTTTCTTGTTCAGTTCCAAATAATTAAGGCTAATTAAGTGAAACTGAACAAGAAAATTACCCTTTTCAGTTTTTAAATCGTATAGCTGAGTATTGCGTATAAATATTAATATTTGAAAGATATACAGATATATTTTGATAATAAGGTTATAACATTATAACCGTAGTCCAACTGAGCTCGTTTCTACACTTTCCTTATTTTGGAACTCAAGTCTCGTTTATAAGGCCCTGCCCACCTCGTCCGCACTAAAAATTCGATCTTATCTTCAATATTTTAATAGGTTCCCGTGGCGGCAAGTCGACCAGTAATTGTATAAAGTATCTCTGGGGGAATAAATTCAATATACAGTCCGGGGCCGGCCGAGCCTTCTTCGCTCAACGTGATAAAGCTTAAATCAACACACGAAGTAATTATACTGAAGCCACACTTCATTGCATCTGCAATAGGCATCTGCGTATGGTGATTAAACGTGTCGTTAAACAAGGGCTGGGCCTAATCTCAGGCAATTATAGCTTAAATACTTTGCGATGCCTCGAGTATCAATGGCTCTTACATGACAACATGATGCTGAGATTTGCATTTATGCATTTACTAGGAAAGTCTGCGATCAGATAGACAGGAACACAATCGTACAAAGGATGATTTGCAAGTTATTAACTTCAACTAGATTGTCTTTAATGCGTCATAAAATTTTATTTCATACTTATTTGCTGTTACTTTGAATTGGCTTGGCTTTGCGTCCCGCGGCGCTTCTCCCCGGCAAGCCACTCAAGTCGACTGAACCTCGTAACTCAATTCTCGACCTCCGTTAACAGGCGAAGCCCTGACGCCTGCCGCTTACTAGCCTATGCCATTTTGGCTGTATTCAAAATAGAATCGCTGAGGGGTATATTTCAATAACAGTCACCTCGATTAACATTCGTTCATGGATTTTAGCGTAGTAACCGATTGTTGTATTTATGAGATAATAAATAGCCTTTCAGAGTGGCTCCGGATGGTATATGTGGGAATTGGGATCAGGTAATTGAAAGCTTAGGAAGTATGATTAGATTGGTTTATTAAGTAACTGCTCACGTAACCTGTATGATTTCAGACATTTTAATATTTTAATATGGTGATCAATACGTATTTGTTCAAAATTCAGATAATACCCAATAATAAATGTTTAAACCGAGAAAATTAGAAGATCCATTTCTGAAAATAAGGAATAAACAAGAGCCGTCCCTTTTAATTTTGATTAATTAAAAGTTTTGCATGAAAAGAGTAATCTTAACGCAAAGGGTTATACTCAGTAAAGTTCTTTTGTATTTTGTCTTATAAAGAGAAGTTTTTCAGTGAAACAACGGTGGATCTGCAGCAAAATATAAAAGTTTAACAATAACGTACACGCCTGGGGCACCAAGATCATCAAAGTAGAACCTTTTAAATATTGTCCATTTATCCATTGAAAAGTATAATTTCGAAGAGAATATTAAAGATGAACATAAAACGACAATACCACTGAAATGGTTTTACATTTCTATCGAGACTGTTTCTGTCCAAGTTTAAACTACTTTTGTAGAAATCTTAATTTTACAAAAGATATTCTCTTTATTTTAAAACGTATATACATATAAATAAAACATTTAGTCTACTTAACGATATAACCACACTATTTCGATCAAACTTATTGAAAAGTTTTCGGCGGTAGGTGTTAAAAAGTGCAACATCTAGCTCTTATATTAAATTTTCATTAAAATATTAAAAAGTGAATTAAGTCACCTTATTTCTACACCAATTTACTGCTGCTGAAGGCCTGCTTCCTGGGTGGTGTTTGTGACTGTTTTCATGATAAAATCTACGAGTTGTAAGTACCTACTGCCGGCTACATAACACTTGAGCAACAATCGCATTTCACTTTGCACTTTCT